>BJFM01000837.1:20438-35874 GCA_016586285.1 Arothron firmamentum
GGCCCCCCCCCCCCCCCCCCCCCAGCAGCAGCAGCAGCACGCCTCCGATCTGTCCTACCTCATTAACATAATTTATTAACCCCTCTCCCCGCCTTTCACCCAGAGGAGTCCACGCGCAGCAGAGAAGCGCGTGAAAACACGACTTTTATTCCGAAATCAATAATAATGATGAAAATCTGCGGTCAGCATCAGAACCTCGGAGTTAATTACCGACATCAAAGAGAGATGAAAGCAACTGTTAGCTGTTGAGAGTGTGACGTCACCTCGCAGATGATTATTGATTGATTTGATGGAGCTGATCAATCTTGACTCAGGAAGCTGTGCTCGTGCACGTCTCGGTGTTTATTAAGCAGATTAATTAAAGGTTGCAGCTGCTCATTCTTATTCTCATTATTGATTATTTGGTATTGATTGATTGAAGGAGAATCGACACCATTCCAGCCGGTGATCGATGGTTTCAGTTATTGATCTGAGGCACTCGGGTCTTTGGCTCCATCTAGTGGACAGGCTGTGGAATTACACCCGTCGGTGGGATTTAACCTATAACTCCATACATCACCATAATTGGCTCACAGGTGGGAGCGAGGCCACGAGGTCACAGGTCACCCCTCCTCTTGCTCTTCTTTGACTCTCTTTTTTTCCTTTGGCTCCTGCAGCCAATCACGAGGCAGAAACGCCTCCTCAGAGTCAACCCTCCAAACGCATCATCCACACTGGTTTTTTGGCGCCTGCGAGGCTCCGCCCACAGCTCAGAGGCCTCCAGCAGGAGGCAGGAGGCTGACAGCTCGGAGCTCCGCTCGCCATCCTGTGGCCGCGGCCAGGAAAAGGACACCAGACCGCCAGAGCCGCAGCAGGTGACGTAAAACAACATTTTATTAAAAAAAGCTGCGTCCTGCTCGCTATTTACACCCGAGCCGCCGCCCAGCGCCGCCGGCCTCACTCGTCCTGGAAGCGGATGTGCTTGCTGGCCTCCTTGGCGCGCGCGTGGATGATCTTCTCGGCTTTGGAGATGAGCTGCGGGGGCGAGAGGAGCGGCGGGTGAGCCGTGCTCGTGCGCGCGCGGGCGCCTTCCCGGCGGCGATCTCACCTTCTCGGCGCCGCGCTTCTTCTCCCGCGGACGGTTGAGCTTGACCTGCCGGTCCACCAGGATCTTCTGCCAGTAGCGCTGCTCGCGGTCGCCGGAGATGACCTCCAGCCTCCAGCCGAACTCCTTCTGCAGCGCCGCGCGGGCGTGGCTCACCGCCCGCGCGTCTTCCGGGCTGTGGAAGCGCACGTGTCCCTCGGCGTCGCCCTCCAGGATGTCCACGTAGGCCACCGGGGACAGCCTGGACAGAGCGTCCTGCCACAGAGCCACACAGGAGGGCCGGTGAGGCGGCGCCAGACGCCCGCCGCATGTCCGCGTGCTCACCTTGATGCGCTTCCTGTCCGGCAGCGGCTTGCTGTCGGTGATCTTCACGATGACCCCGGCGGCGAACTGGGGCCCCTGACTCAGCGCTTTCTCCCCCTTCTCGCCCGTTGCAGCTGGAAACAACCAGAGCGGCGGGTGAGGCCGCTGGACGGCGCCGCTCCTCCGGCGCCAGCCCTCAGAACTCACCGCCGCCGTCCTCGGGACCCTCGTCCAGCTTGGTGATGCACTTCTTCAGCGAGGTCATGCTGCGCTTCTGCAGCAGCAGGTACTCCTCCTTCAGGCTCAGCCAGGTCCTCCTGCACGCACACACACACACACACACACACACACAGAGGCAGTAGGTGGGTGTCTGCGGCGGCTGGCGTCGGGGCGGTGCGGGGCTGCTTACTTGGGGAGCACCCTCAGCGGCACCACCTCCTCGCCGATCTTCAGCTTCTCTTTGTGCTTCTTCTTCCGCTTCCTCTTGGCTTTGCTGGCCGCCTCGTCTCCGTTCTCCTTCCCGTCTTTCTCCGCTTGGCTCCGGGGGGCGGGACCTGGAGGCAGGGTGGTTCCCCGTTAGCGTGGCCGCGCCGGCGGCCGGGCGGGGCGGCGGCGCGGCCGACTCACTGGTCTCCGTCAGGTCTTTGTCCGCCTCTGCGCTCGCTCGGGTTCTCCGGATCTTCGCCGGCACGTCGCTCTCGGACTCGTCCGTCGTCTGCGACCGCCGTCTCTTCTTCCCGGGCGTCTTCCCCGCGGCACCGCCCTCGGCCGTCGAGCGCCGCCTCTTGGGCGGCGCCGCCTCGGCCTCCGCCGGCCGCCCTTTGGCCTCCTTGGCGGCGGAGGAGGACTCCTTCTTCTTCTTCTTCTTCCGCTTCTTCTTCTCCTCCTCCTCCCCCGCGGAGGGCGGCGGCGGGACGGGCTTGCCGCTGTGGGTCTTGGGGAAGATTCCCGCCTTCCTGGGGGCGTCCTGGGGCGGGTTGTTCAGCACCTGCACACACGGCCGCTCAGTCTCCTCCGGGTGCTCGGCGGCGGCCCTGATTGGCCGGGCCCTCACCTGGACGGCCTGCCGCGCCTCCTCCGCCCTCTCAAACTCCACGAAGGCGAACCCTTTGGGGTCGCCGGACGACTTGTAGCGGGGGACGCTGACGTAGACCACCGTCCCGCATTTGGAGAAGACACGCTCGATCCAGCCGTGCGTCACGTCCTTGGGCAGCAGTTCCTGTCGAGGGAGGAGAGACTTCCTGTCTGGAGCTGGCGGGTCACTGCGGGGTCACTGTGGGGGCGTGGCCCCCACCCTCAGCGACGGTGGGGGCGTGGCCAGGGCCTTACCACGTACACCGTCCTGTCGTCCACGTCCTTGGGCGCCTCTCCGATGGGATGCCTCCGCCTGACCTTGTTGCCCTCCAGGTTGACCTGAAAGGAGACTCTTCATCCACCCGACAGCGACAGGGAGCGTGCGCGTGCACGTAGCCGCCCTACCTCCACCACGGGCGAGTTCCTCAGCGCCCTGGCCACCAGCCGGGCGTCGGCCGTCAGCTTCTTCATGCGGTTGAAGGACGTCAGCACGGAGATGTCCACGTCTGCGGAGACAGAGCAGCGTCAGCGGCGTGCCTCCGCCTCCGCCCGCGCCGGCCGGCGATGCTCACATCCGTCCTCCGACTCCTCCATCACCCTCCTCAGGAAGCGGTCCTTGTGGAGGTTGACGTCTCCGAACCAGAACTCCACCTGCTTCTTCACGTCGGCCAGCAGCTGTTTGACCCGGGACCTCTTCTTCTTCTCCGTCTCCTTGCTCTTGGCGTGGCTCTCCGCCTTCCGCTCCCTCTCGCCCTCCATCATCCTGCGGGGAAATCTGCCGAGCAGGCACGAGTCACATCAAAGGGAATTCAAAGGTTTGCTTTGATGTGGTCGTTAACCGGTTTTTACGACTCGAATCAGTGTGAACAAACGTGAACACGCCCCTTGGAATACAAACAAATAAAACAGGAGCAATTTTTTAAAAAAAAATTAAAAAAAAAAAGCTTTGCTTTAGTTGCTAAATTTCTTAATTACTCATTTAATTCAGGTGACGTCAACAGAAAACCGTTTAAAAACCGAAGCTAACGACATTGTGGAGCACACAACATGTTCGGCTTTTACCTCATATTATCGCGAACTTCCATTTGGAAAACTTACACTGTTGATGGGGAAGGCCTAATGCGTCCGGCGAAAACCGAAGAGTAAATGATATAATCCAAGAAAATGAAATAAAATCAAAACAACAACAGGGAGCCGCAGCTCCTGAATGAGCTCCGGAGGAATCGGCGCCGTCGGTTTGTGCTGTGAGCCGTCGCGGGATTAACGCGTCACACTTCCCCTTCATCCCTCCACAATAAAATACACAAACTTTTTATATTTCTTTTGTTCCTATTGAGTGAAAATGTGTATTAAAACCCGAACGCGAGCATTTTAAGTATTTTATTTCAAACACAAAGCAAAAGTAACAGAATTTTTAAAAAAAACAGTTAACATATTTTCTTTGATGTGCGGGTGAAACGTGCTGTGAATTTGTGTTGATTTTCCGCATTCATTGGCGCGTTAATTTCGCGTCATAGATGTGGGCATAGGTGGGGCGGTGGCGGCAGCAGCCCTCAGGCCGGTTAGCTCAGTTGGTTAGAGCGTGGTGCTAATAACGCCAAGGTCGCGGGTTCGATCCCCGTACGGGCCACTGCTCCTCCTTTTTGAACACCTGCAGCTTCATGACCACCGGCTGCACCGATAACTAATTTTTGTCAAAACCTGATTGAAAGCAAAGAGAACAAAGACATAAAAGGAATGCGACTGCTTTTATTTCATGAGTGATCAGACATCAGCTGGTAATGGCCGTCGTCATGGCAACACACGCGCACCCGCAAATGAAGCCTCCAAGGTCAAATATTTACAGAAAAAGACGCGCACGGAAATAAATAGTTTGGAAAAGAGGGGGAAACCTCCACCCGAGAGCAGACGGAGCAGAAGCAGGGTGGAGGTGAAGACCCCCCCCAGAACCCAGAGCACCACCCTGACAGGAGACGGAGGAGGCGTCCCACCATCCTCAAGGCTGCGTCCGTTAGCATGCTAACGCTAAAAACGTGTCGCTGACGCAGGCGGGGGGGCCGTCAGGAGGAAGCGACCCCGCGTCAGCGCCACCTCTAAACAGGTCCCCGGAAACGAGGCGCAAGAGTTCTGCTTTCAGGGTCCGGGAAAGTCCAGGTGGGTCCGGGTGGGTCCAGGTGAGTCCGGGTGGGTCCAGGTGGGTCCAGGTGAGTCCGGGTGGGTCCAGGTGGGTCCACTCCGCCTGGATCCTGACACACAAACGCCGCCACGCCGGCTCCGAGCCGCGAGCGTCCCTCCGAGCCCCCCCCGCCGCCGGCGGTGGCGGGTGCGAGGGCGGAGGGGGAGGGGCCTCAGACCTGGGCGGGGCCTGCGTGCTCAGGTGTCGCGGCAGGAGCGGCAGCAGCGCTTCTGGAACTGCGGCAGCGGGCAGAGCCGCAGGGCCCGGGCCTTCTGGCAGAACCTGCTGCTGTCCTGGCACCCCCCGGCTGCAACACACAAACGGGTCAACCCGGCCCGCCAGGTCACCTGACCCGGCGCCCCTCCCACGCCGTTACCTCCGCCGCACGGCTGCAGGCCGCAGCGCCGCCAGCTGGCGGGGCGCGGCCCCCAGGCGCACTGGTGCTCCCCGGCGCCCCTCCCGCTGCGAGCGTGCGCGCAGCTCACCTGCCGCGACTGGAAGCCGTGGCGCCCGCAGGTGGCGGTGCACGCCGTCCAGGCGCCCACGCGCCACTCCAGGGCGCAGGCCTGCGTGGAGCAGTTCCTCTGGGCCCCGGGTCTTCAAACACACACACACACACACAGTGAGGACCCCCCCCCATGCAGACAGGAGGTGGGCGGAGTCCCGGACTCACCTGGGCAGGCTGCTGCAGGTCCTGGAGGAGACCCTGGTCCCGTTGGCGTCCTGGCAGGACACCTGGCGGTTCTGGGAGGCCAGACCGGGACCCACACACTGACCCTGACACTGGAAGACAGAAGCTGGTCAGCGGGGGTGGGGGGGCGGGGACGGCGCGGGGGGGGGGACTCACCGGGCCCCAGGGGCTGGCCCTCCAGGCGGCGCAGGGCAGCTGGTTGCAGGGGCGGCTGCTGCTGGGCTTCCTGCCGGCGGCGAGGCAGGCCTGGGCCCCGCCCCCGGAGCCCTGCACGCAGCGCACCCCCCTGGTCTGGGAGCCCCCCCCGCAGCTGGCCGAGCAGGGCGACCACGGCTCCGCCCGCCACCTGCAGACAGCAGAGCGTCAGACCGGCGCGGCGCCAGGTGAGCGCCGGGGAGGCGGAGCCTGGAGGCGCAGGAGCAGCCGGCGACCTGTGGGGGCAGCGTGGTCCAGGACAGGGATCAGCTGACTGGCTGCCGTTCTTCCTCTGGGGACAAAGCTCGGTCCCGTTCCGGCCCGCCGGGTCACAGCTCCGGCCTTTTCCACCTGGGACGGAAGAACACCTGGCCTGAGGGGGCGGCGCCTCTGAGCAGAGAAGATCCGCCTCTGAGCAGAGAAGCCCCGCCTCTGAGTGGAGAAGCCCCGCCTCTGAGCGTAGAAGCCCCACCCCCTACCGATGATCTGCAGCCAGGTGGAGAGGGAGGCGGAGCCCAGCAGGTTCCTGGCGGTGCAGGTGTACAGGCCCTCGTCCTGCTTGTTTGGACTCTGGATCTTCAGGGAGCCGGAGGACGTCAGGGACACCCTGCCGACAGAAAGACAAACGTCTGGGGGGGGGGCGGAGCGGCAGCAAACATCTGGGGGGGCGGAGCGGCAGCAAACATCCGCCCGGCAGCAGCTGCTCCTACCGGCCGCTCCGCTGCAGCCTCCTCCCGTCCCTGGTCCAGGTCAGGGACGGTTCTGGGTCCCCCAGGGCCTCACACCGCAGCTCCACGCTGGACACGGGCGTCCGCAGCAGAGCCGGGGCCCCCACCACCACCAC
This sequence comes from Arothron firmamentum, assembly GCA_016586285.1. Lineage (NCBI taxonomy): Eukaryota > Metazoa > Chordata > Actinopteri > Tetraodontiformes > Tetraodontidae > Arothron > Arothron firmamentum. The sequence continues at coordinate 26,806 of BJFM01000837.1, forward strand.
CACCTCCGCCTCGGCCGAGTCCTGCTGGGGCCCCAGGGGCCGCCGGACCATCGCCGGGCTCCTCGGCTTTGATGTCTGCGCTTTGATCCGGGCTTTGTGCGGGCCCGGGGCCGGCGTGGACGCCTCGGCGCTCTCCGGGGGGTGCAGCGTGGACTCGTTGGCGTCCCCCTGCGCGGCGGCGGGCTGATGAAGCGGCTGTCGGCCCCCGAGGGCCCCGTCTGGGAGGAGCTGCTCCAGCCTGGAGGGGTCAGCGACCAGCACCAGCAGGCTGGACTGTCCCCAGGCCTGGTCCTCCGGCTGGCCCCCGTCCTCCTGCGGGGACCCCCCCAGCCGCAGCAGCCGCTCCACCAGGCCGTCGTAGCGCTCCGCCTCGCCGTCCCGCCCCCCCGTCTCCGTGGCGACCAGCTTCTTCTTGCTCCCGATCACCTGCAGGACGAGACGCTCGCGCGCCGCCCCCGCCACGCAGGTGTACACCCCCGCGTCGGAGGGGCGGAGCTGCTGGATCTTCAGGTAGCCCAGGGTGGTGACGGACAGGTGCGGGACGCCCGCCACGGGCCCCCCGTCCTTCAGCCACCGGACGCCGCCCTTCCGGAGGCGGCGGGTGGGGCAGCGGAGCAGCAGCGTGGTCCAGGGGAGCAGGTAGGCGTGGCCCCCCACCACCAGGTGCAGCTTCCGGGCCTTCCTCCACTGGACGTAGACCTTCTCCTGGGCCAGGATGGTCCCGCCGGGCTTGAGCACGTCTGGAGCGCACAAACGCAGCGTCAGGCTAGCTTAGCGGCGCGTCCGGGGCCGGGGGGGGGGGCGTCTTACCTGCGCACGCTGTGGTGGAGCAGGGCCGCTGGGTGGGGGGGCTCTGGGAGGGGCAGAAGGTGTCGGGCAGCTCCAGGTCGCTGCCGTCCGCCATGCGCTGCCTGCAGAGCGCCTGCCGGGCCTGGACGCCACCGCCGCAGCTCCGGGAGCACTGGGGGAGGGGGGGGCACAAACACAGGTTCTGCTGGGGGTTCTGGTGCCGCTCAGACCCGGCCGGGACGCTTTACCTGTCCCCAGTCCCCGGCCTCCCACATGGGGGCGCAGTGGAAGCGGTTGCAGGCCTGGACCGGCCTGGGCTTCGGGGGCCGGCAGTCCCGCTCCCTCACAGGCCGGGTGGGGCCGCCGTCCCGGGACGGCGGGTGGAGGCATTCCACCGAGCGGGTCATCAGACCCACGCCGCAGGAGGCGGAGCAGGAAGTCCACTCCCCGGTGACCCACCTGTCAGGAAGGCGTCAGCATCAGCGCTCAACTCGCAACCTCGCAGGCTAGCGCTGTTAGCGCTGCGGCTAAGCCCCGCTACGGCCTGACCTCAGTTATGCTAACCTGCTACTGAAACACACGCCTACCGGGGGGGGCAGGGCTGCGTCCGGCAGGCCTGCAGCAGCTGGGGGGGCCGGCGGGCGCTCACACACAGGCGCTGGTCCACCGCCTCCCTGGAGCGCCTGTTGAGGCAGACGACCACGGCCTCCTGCGTCCCTGCAAGCAGACCGGCCAGTGAGAGTGTGTGTGAGTGTGTGTGTGTGTGTGTGTGTGTGTGTGTGTGTGTGTGTGCTGGTTCATGATGGCTGCAGCAGGTTTCTGCCAGCTGTAATGACAGCTAGCGGCCACACGGGGGTGCTGTAGCCAGCCCTCAGCTAACGTCGGTCAGATTGCCGTGAAACCGGGTGCAGATGTTGGCCTCTGCAGCTGCTCTCCTGGGGTCGCCTCTAGCGCCTCCGGGAGGTCAAATAGAGCCAATAAAAGTTGGACGTGCGCTCGGGCCGGAACCTCTTTGGCTGCCTCCTGACTTGACCTCCATCACCCTCATACGGAGGAGATTTGTAGTTTGGAGGGAAAACGGCTGATGTCAGAGTCGGGAGCGGCCAAACGGCCTCGTCCGCGATCATGTGACCCGGGCGGAGGACACGGCGGGTCGTTACCTCCTCCGCAGCTCTCCGAGCACTCGCTGAACCCGTCGTACTCCCAGTCGTGTGGCTCCGCCCCTTCCTGGCCCTCCGGGCGTGGGCAGGGCGCGCCGTGGCAGGGCCGGCTGGCGGCGGGCTTGGCCCCCTGGCACTCCTCCTCGGGCAGGTCGGCGACGGTCTGGGAAAAGCTGAGCAGCACCCGGCAGCGGAGGCGGCGCTGCTGGGTCCCGGCGCCGCAGGTGGTGCTGCAGGGCTGCCAGGGCCCGGGAACCAGGCTGCAAGGCAGCGGCGGCGGCATTCAACACACCAAGAACAGGCAGTCAGTCACACGCTTGGAGCATCAGCACATTTTCTGCCCGGCAACACCTTAATCACATGATCAGTTGCAGGTTTTCCTGGCGGATTTCTGCCTCCTGCAGCTGTGCGGCGTTAGCGTTAGCATTAGCATTAGCCGCTGGTGCTCTGCGCCGTAACACTTTGAGGTCTGTGCGTTCTGAGCGGCGTGCGTGGCCTCCGCCCGGCGGTGGCGGCGCGCTAGCTCCCCGGCCGTGAGCCCGAGCACGAGCGCCGCAGGCTGGAGGCGGCCCAAGCGTTGACGACATTCAGCAGCTGCGGGGGCGAGCGCTGAGCTCACCGCCGCTCCTGTCAGCGGAGCGGCTCTGCTTGGACCTCAGGACGGCGCCGGGTGCGTGCTCGCCGCGCTTCAAAGGCGGAATTCGCAGCGTCCTGCCAGATTTCCCGAGTCCGCGGAGGCAACTTATCACATGACATACTGCTGCTACAACACGGCCTGACGGCAGACCAGACTCCTTTGAGTTATGGACTGTTAGCTTAGTTAGCGCCGAAGCTACCGGGCCAGCTGTTGGGGAGGAGCTGCCAACTCTGGAGACGCGCGAGCGGCGCCGGCGCTGCCTCCTGCCCCACCTCCTCCCTCAAGGTTTCAGATCAAAAGGGTTTTTTTTTTTTCTCATTTCAACCTCTGGGAGGTGAAGGAGAGGCTCTGCTACGCTATGCTAGGCTACGCTATGCTAACCTCCTTCCTTCCTCCGGCGGTACTCACGTGGGCTCCTCTGACACCTCCACCTCCTCCTCCTCCTCCTCCTCCTCCTCCTCCAGCTCGATGGCCTGCTTGTGCCAGGCCGGCTTGGCCTCCACAGGAGGCGCATCTGCAGGAAACCCCCCCCCCCCAGCACACATCAAAGCGAGGCCACCCAGCTTTGATGTGGGCGCTAAGCGCAGGTGTGGGGAAGGCAAGCGGGAGGCGGACGGACCCACCTGGGGGCTTGTAGCAGGGCACCGTCACCAGACACTCCTCCTTGACCTGGGGCTTGGTGGTGGGGCTGCAGCCGCCGGCGTGCACCCCCCTGTGGTCGATGCACAGCACCACCCGGTAGCGCAGGCCCTGGCCGCACGTCACCGTGCACTGGAGGCGGAGGCAGAAGGTCAGGAGGTCAGCCAGGCACAGGCTGCGCTTTGGCGACCCCTGCTGGCAGGAGGAGGATGTTGGCTCTGGTCGTCACGGCGACCAGAGCCGCCCGTCCTCCCCCCAGCCAGCAGGGCGGGGGCACCTACGGGGGACCACTCCTGGGCCCGCCAGGCGGGGCAGCGGAAGGCGTTGCAGGCCTGCAGGACGTCGGCCTGGGGCGCGTACAGACACTTCCACTCCTCGGTGGGCGTGGCCACGCCCTGCACGTCCTCCTCCACACAGGACACCGAGCGGCTCTGCACACCCCCCCCACAGGAGGTGGAGCAGGAGGTCCAGGGGCTGCTCTCCCACCTGAGGAGGGGGGGGGGGAGGAGGAGGAGAGGTCAGGTGTGTGCTGGTCCCGAGGTCGACCCGGCTGGGTGGGTCCTACCGGGGCAGGGGGTGGTAGAGGTCGTAGGGCATGATCTGCTTGTATCCGTCACTGCGGGGGGGAACAGCCAGTGAGTGGGCGTGGTCAGGCGTGAGCCAGTGGGTGGGCGGGGCCAGGTGGGCGGGGCTCACCTGTCTGGGCAGGGCTCCGGGCTGCACTCCTGCAGCCTGGGTTTGGGCTTGACGTTCTCCGGGTGGTTCTGGCAGAAGCGCTCGGCCAGCGCACGGCCCGTGCGCGTGTCCACGCACTCGGCCGAGGTCAGCTGGTACCCTTCAAAGACAGGCGGCGTCAGCGGGCTTTGAACCCTGGACCCCGCCCCCCCCCAGGACCCGGGCTCACCTCCCCCGCAGGAGGCGGAGCAGGGGAAGAAGTCGGTCTCCCTCCAGCGGTGGGCGATGGGCTGGTAGAACAGGTACTGGACCGTGCTGGCGCCGCCCGGCAGCCTCACCTGCGCAGGTGAGCAGGGTCAGGAAGTGGGCGTCGGCCTCACGCCTCTGACCACCTTTGATCTTACTTTGACGGTGAAGTCCCCCCCCAGGGGGCCGGCCGTCCTCAGGACCTCCTTGTCGGGCAGCTTCTGGAGGTCCAGGGTGGTGTTGTGCAGGTGGTGCGGGCCCGGCCAGTCCGGGTCCAGCTGGGCCAGAACCCCCTGGAGGGTCCGGCTCTCCACGTCTGCGGAGGAAGCACAGCAGGGGGGGGGTTCCTCTCTGGGGATCTGCACGTGATCAAAGCAGAGCTGGCTGCTGCCCAGCAGAGATCAAAGCGGCGGCGCCGCTAAGCGGACCTGACAGGTTCTGGTGCGGTTCTGACGGGGACGACAGAGAGCTAAGCAGCCAGAAGCCCCGTCTGGAGACACATGGTTGCAATTTGAGGAGCGGAGCCAGAAAGATGGGAGGGGGAATATTTCATGTCCGTTCGGGCCTGGTTCTGGTTCTGGTTCTGGCTCCGGGTGCGGACACGCAACATTTGTTATCCATTTGATGCGGTGGTGGACTCGCTGACATTAGCTGGAAGGGGTTCCCCTTCTGGGAGCCTGAACCGGACCAGGACCTGTTCGGCTTCCAGCCGGGTCGCAACCAGAACCGAGCGGGACTTACACAGGTGATCCGGACCTTTCAGCACCAGGCGCACGTGGCGGCTCCCGTAGGGGATGACGACCACCGTGTCCTCGCCTGGACGGAGCAAGCAGAGACCCGGGTGACCCGACTGAGACGGGCAGGCCCGTTCTGGACCGGTCCGGTCCGGTTCTTACCTCTGCCGGAGTCCTGCTGCGACCTGTAGTGTCCCCGCACCAACCTGCAGGTGGCGCCGTCACCCCCGCACACGCCGCAGTTGTCCTCCTTGGCGGCGCTGCCCAGCTCGTGGTCGCAGCCCACGATCTGGAACCGAGCAGAGACGGGGTCAGAACCGGGCCGGAGACCCGCGGGCTCGCCCTGGGAGCTGCGCTAGCGTGGACTCGCTGTTAGCGGCGCTCCGCTTTCACCGCTAACGCCCGTGCTAACGGTTCTGAGCTGCCCTCCCGGGGGTTGGACGCCTGGTTCTGGTCCTGGTTCTGGTTCTGGTTGGCCTCCTACCTGGCAGGCGCCGCTGATGCACATGTCCAGGGACTCGGTGTAGCAGCGCGTCCCGTCCAGAACCTTGGGGGCCAGCTCCACCACCAGGCCCGAGTCCTTGGCGCGGCACTTGAGGGCGCAGGGGTTCTCCGGGTCGTTGTAGACCGGCAGCCACTCGTGGTACCGGTCCTGGAAGCGCACGTCGGCGTGAGCAGAACACTGCTGGGCCCGGAAGTCTCCGGCCTCCGGGGGGCAGTCCTGAGCCCAGAGGAGGGGGAAGGGTCACCACCGGGGCTCTGACATCACCACAAAGAGCAGCCATGAGCTCACCACGGTACCGCAGGTCCGGTACTTGATGTTCTGGCCCTCGCAGCTCCTGCGGACCAGAAAACAGCAGTCGGAACAAGCCGGGAAGCTCCCTGACCGGCTGAGCCGCACCGAAGGTTCTGCTGCGCGTCAGCGCCTCCCTGTGGACACCGGTGGCATTACAGCAAGCCAAACCAGTCTGTGGCTAACACTTGTGGCTAACACTCGTGGCTAACGCTGAACTACTGGCTAACGCTGAGTCTGTGGCTAACACTTGTGGCTAACGCTGAGCTTTTGGCTAACCATGAGCTTGTGGCTAACACTGAGTCTGTGGCTAACACTTGTGGCTGACGCTGAGCTTGTGGCTAACCTTGAGCTTGTGGCTAATGCTGAGCTCCTGGCTAACGCTGAGTCCGTGGCTAACACTGAGTCTGTGGCTAACACTCATGGCTAACGCTGAGTCCGTGGCTAACACTGAGCTCTTGGCTAACGCTGAGTCTGTGGCTAACACTTGTGGCTAACACAGAGCGCGTGGCTAACACTGAGTCCGTGGCTAATGCTGATCTCGTGGCTAATGCTCATGCTAACCCTGAGTTCTTGGCTAACGCTGATCTCGTGGCTAACACTCATGGCTAACGCTGATCTCGTGGCTAACGCTCCTGGTAATGCTGATCTTGTTGCTAACGCTCCTGCTAACGCTGATCTCGTGGCTGACGCTCGTGCTAACGCTGATCTCATGCTAACGCTCGTGCTAATGCTGATCTTGTGGCTAACACTCATGGCTAACGCTGATCTTGTGGATAACGCTCGTGCTAACGCTGATCTTATGGCTATCGCTCGTGCTAACGCTGATCTCGTGGCTATCGCTCGTGCTAACGCTGATCTCGTGGCTAACACTCATGGCTAACGCTGATCCCGTGGCTATCGCTCGTGCTAACGCTGATCTTGTGGCTAACGCTGATCTCGTGGCTAACACTCATGGCTAACGCTGACCTCGTGGCTAACGCTCGTGGCTAACGCTGACCTCGTGGCTAACACTCATGGCTAACGCTGATCTCGTGGTTAACGCTAACCTCGTGGCTAACGCTCATGGCTAATGCTGATCTCGTGGCTAACACTCGTGCTAACACTGACCTCGTGGCTAACACTCATGGCTAACGCTGACCTCGTGGCTAACGCTCGTGGCTAACGCTGACTTCGTGGCTAACGCTCATGGCTAATGCTGATCTCGTGGCTAACACTCATGGCTAGCGCTGATCTCGTGGCTAACACTCATGGCTAACGCTGATCTTGTGGCTAACACTCATGGCTAACGCTGACCTCGTGGCTAACGCTCGTGCTAACGCTGACCTCGTGGCTAACACTCATGGCTAACGCTGACCTCGTGGCTAACACTCATGGCTAACGCTGACCTCGTGGCTAACGCTCGTGCTAACGCTGAGCTTCCCCTGGACCTGGATTCCTCCGGAGCTCCTGGTGCGGATTAACCTTTAATAAGGCCGACATCCCTCTGGAAGGGGATGAAAGGCGGCTGTGAGCTGGGGAGGAATTCCAGCGTCACTGGCGCTGGCTTCATCTGGAAGCCCGATCGCAGGCAGCGTCGCACAGCTCGCACTTGTGGAAACATGAGGCTTTTGAGGCTTTCTCATAATATTATTACAGAGGGGAGAGAAAAGATGTGAAGTGCGTGGCATAGCGGGAACGTTAGCCGCCGCCGCGCTTCCAGCCGGCCTCCTTCAGCCAAAGCAAACATGTGCCGGTGGGGCCGGAGCACCCACAGGGCCTGAGAGACAGGTAGCAGAGATCCGGATCGGCGGGACAAGCGTGAGGAAAGCAGGACGGGACGGCCGGATCCATTCCTGCGTCCTGAGACGGCCCTGGAAGCGGCTCAAAGCAGCGGCGCCGGGGATGCTAACCTGGACGCTAACGCCGGATGGTCCCTGAACGGCGAAACACAATCACCCTCACGGTTCTGGGACGTGACCCTCCTTATCAGGACGTGGTGCGCGAGGCTCCTGGGTCGCGACTCTGGATCTGACCTCTGATCAGAACCTCAGAACCGGTGAGGTCATGCCGCAGCTGTCTGTCATGAACCTGACAGTCCTACTGGAAACAGACCTCCCACTCCTCCTGTCTCTTTCTTCCCCTGCACGTTGAACCATCTGTTGTGTTTAACATCTACGTCAGACCAAGGTCGCGTCCTTACTTTGAACTGAGGCATCTCCTGAGCGAGTAGGAGGCTCCGCCCCCGCAGGTGCGGGAACACTCGCTCCACGAGCCCCAGGCGTCCCACAGCGTGTCTCTGTCCTCCTCCGACCGGGCCGTCCGGGAACTCTGCGGACAGGACAGGAATCAGCAGGGAACCGGACTCGAGGTGGTCAGGGACCGGAGCCAACCACAGGACCCGGCTCCTCACACAGCTCCGAGGCTCCGGCTGCACCGTGGGACGCTCGTCCTCGTCTCTGGGACGAAGAGGACGCTGAGGTGTGTGTGTGTGTGTGTGTGAGGTGTGTGTGCTGGCTGAAAGCATGGTGAGGAATCCTGGAGCAGAAGGTGGAGTGGTCCCTGATGGACGCTGTTAGCATCTACGCGTGAGCCCTGTCCCCTCCCACTTTCTGCTCCGTAGCTCCGCCCCCGTGATGAAAGGCCAACTAACTGCGCAGAAGGAACGTGCTTAAAGGTCAAAGGTCAAAGGTTCAAATTCAGCAGATGAGGCGGGAGCTTCACGTGCGTCACCAAGCTAACGGCGCCGCCAGGCGGTTTCCCAACCTCGGCGGCTGCACCTGCGCCTCCTGCTAGCGCGGGGACGGATTTAAATGGCTGCCAGCGTCAATGACGCCTGAGGAAGAGCAGACGGGAAGAGGAAGAGCAGACGGGAAGAGGAAGAGCAGACGGGAAGAGGAAGAGCAGCCAGGCGAAGCCGCAGCGCGGCGGCCAACTCCTCTGTTTGGATCCACGGTAAACAAACGCAGGCGCTCCGGGCAGCCCGTTAGCGTAGCGCCCTGATCCCCCTTTGATCAATCAGCGAGCTCGTCGTGCGGAGGAGCCAGCAGAGGTGGAGGCTGCCGAGAAAAGAGGAGTGGAGGGATGGCGGGATGGGGACGGAGGAGGCTGCTTGGCTGACCCCGGCCCCGCAGAGGAGGGGAGGAACGCCGCCTCGCACGCCGTCCCAGCGGGATGCACAGGCTCCCATATCCTCCCTCCGCCAGCGCACGCGTTCCTGAGGAAGACGGGCCAAACGCGGGGGCTCCGCGGCCCCCCCGTCCCCCCCACCCCTCCACGGCCCAGATGACCCCGCAGCAGCGGTCTCCGACAGCTTTCCTGGACGTGGAAAAAACAAAAACGACTCCCAAGTCCGAGTCGGCACACTGATGGTTGCACCCTCGCGGGACCCCTCCAGGGCCGTTCCCCCCCCCCCCC
>BJFM01000839.1:0-10500 GCA_016586285.1 Arothron firmamentum
GTCCTACCTACCAAACAAAGAACCATCATTGCTTCCATCAATTTCACAGAAAAAAAGCAACAAACAAATGAACAAGCCCAGCCATATGGCTGACTCAATGGGCCAAAATTTGATTTTTTTTAATTTTTTTTTTTTTGTTATTTAAGATCAATCAGATGTCTTATATAACAAGGCCATCATATGACACGATTTCCCTCAAATTTTAACACTCTTAGCATTTGATTTAAACAGCTCCCAACTGAACTAACTCGCAACACAACAGGACTCAGCGCCACAGCAGCACACACACTCACAGCAATAGCCTGCAGCCTTTTACAGGCTCATCTCCACCAGCTGTCACACATTTCCCATAAATAGTGCTGGTAATAAAGAGGCAGGTGGGCCCGACTGATTTATACGCCCGTGTCCACCATCACATCGTTCAGGAATAATTAAACTCTGTGGATATTCTCTGAATTAAGATGTCTCATTCAAGGGAGAAGCCAAACATACACGTCAGACATTCATGGTGTCTCTGATCACACTGGGAGGGAAGAAGGTCTCTCCCAGTGGCAGGTTCAACAACCAGCCGCTCAATGTGACCATTCCATTGTAGTGAGTGCTGTGAGCGGGGGGGTCTATTCATGTACACATGTGTACACACACACACACACACACACACACACACACACACACACACACACACACACACACACACACACACACACACACACACACACACACACACACACACACACACTGACTAGATTTTAATTTCAAGGATATTCTGTACTGAAAATTACAGATATAAAGAGTATTTTTTATTATTATTTCAGATGTCTAAGAGACCCTCTCCCGAATCTATAACTATTCCTTCAAACTGTCAAACATTTATAAATAATGATTGTTTTTGTCGAGCGTGAGGTTCAGATTTGCAGGAGTGGAATTGAACATTAACACGCACGGATTCCAGTGCGCCTCTGCAGTGCCAGCGATCCATATTTGACGCGGCTGAAGAGAAGCAAACGTATCAATAGGAATTAATGTTCAGCGCGGAAACAGGCCTGCAGTGGTGCCGCGTTACTGGCTGGTTAGTGGTAACATCTGCTTCCCTTGGGCAGATCAGGGGTGAGTGACAGCACCTAAGACACGCCCATATAACAGCTACTGTAACTATGGAAACAGGCTCAAACTTTCTCTTTTAATAGTTTAAAAGAAAATGGCACACCTTGGGCTTGTACGCTCCTTTTCATCCTAGCCTGACTGGTGACGCTGAAATTAAAAACGATATCGTTTTTGATGAGCGCACGGCTGGCCGTGGCAGCGAAGATGTGGTCGGGCTGTCTGTGGGAATCAGAGCGGCCACTGTGACGGACAGTTTCCATATTGATTTCATAAATAAACAAAGCTAAGCATCGATCCTAATGTTATTTTGCATTTCAATTACTGCTACGAAACATAACCTTCAAACAACTGGCCGCTCGACATCGATAGCCTTGACTGATAAACACCCCGCGTGGCTCAGCCGGCAGCAGGTAACCTGCCGAGGTGCGAATCCACAACTTTTCTGCCTGTAGGTTTAAAAGCAGCAGCGCTGTTGGGATCGCAAATATTACAAACTATGCTGGGCTATCTGCGCCGCTTTCTTCAGTATTCCCCCATGTGTGTTCGTATCGTACGTGTGTGTCTGCGTGCATACATGCATGTGTGGAAATGAGGAGGGGCCCTTCAGTGTTGGAGCAACAGGAAGAAGTGCTGACACACCGTGTCACTGATAGCACTCTGCTGCCACAAGGGCATGAGAGCCCACATAGGCTAGCATTATCCTTCCAAACTAATGGAGCCGGTTATTTTTAAACAGATTCTCACACTCCTGCGGAGGCGTCCAAGGTTACAATGGATGAAGAAGCATGGGGAGGCAGGCGTGGACGCCTGGTGCAGGTGGTGGATGCTGCCAAAGCAGCTCAGAAACATGAAAATTAAGGCCCGACATCTGATGGGGACTGAATGCAGCATCATCTGCAGAAACAATGCAGGGCATCACATAGTCAGGTTTAATATTTTGTGCCATTGTGTTGATATATAGTATGGAAATGAAAGGATATATGGGCTGTAATAAATGGGATTTTAAATCTAATGGAGATGTAACAAAAACAGGATTGTGGCAGCTCCAAATCAGTTAGCTTTACTGAGCCCAAATACCTCTGAAGCTACAGAACAATGAGCATCCAGAGAATGTCAATACACTCTGCATCCCCATTTGGCCTGGACTAACATGCTCCACCCTCCACCCACTCCGCCTGAGCGGAGCTACATATTTACAGTGAAAGGAATGATACTAGATACCAGAAATGAGAGGACTCCAGCGCGGCCAGTGGACTCAGGAATCTCTCTAATGAATTTGACAAGAAAGCCCTGTTGGCACAAGGAAGAAGGATTCAGAGATGAGCGGCAGACTGAATTTTAAAACAAAAGCTTACCAACACCACCTAAAAGCACTGCTAAGATGAGGAGGGAGGGAGGGAGAGGGACAGGTGGGTGGGCTGGCTGGCTGCTCAGCTGGGCTGGATGCTGCAGCTACAGAAGACCCCAGCTCCTGTCTCGTAGCGGGGTGGCCGTGCTCGGCCAAGAGCCTCTTCTGGTAATGTATTCTGAAACCAAATTACCGTAAGCTGATCCCATCTGGACAGTGTCTGCGCACGACCGCTTTGGTTACCCACCGCTGCCTCTAGTCTGTGATAGCATCTCGATGAAGACAGCAAAAATCTGATTAACCTAATAACAATGAAACACTTGGTCAAAGAGCAAAGAGCTTTTAACTTAAGATCCACTAATGCAATTCCCTCGCCTTGTTCTCTGAAACCTAATGAGAAGCAGACGGACTCCTGTGGGCGTTTGCAGGCTCTAACGCAGCAAGCTGAGAATGAAGTCAAATAAATTGAAATCTAATTCGTCAATGGGTGCAAACTTCTGTCTGCTTTGCTCGAGAAAAAAAAAAAAAGACATGAAAAAGCTCACATTACATGAAAGGAATCTGGACGGCTTTGTTGGTTGAAAGCAGCGGCTCTGTCTGAGCTCAAGGAAAAAGAGGGTGTTGATGGAACGTTTAGAAGCGGGGAGAAGTCACATCTCAATTTACCGCCGCTCTGGGTGCGTACGCCAGCGAGCGCAGGAGAAATCCAGACTGACGGAGCCCAGCTCAGGCTGAGAGGGCGGAATCGCTGCTGGGACGCGCCATCAGCCAGACGCCTGTCACTCGTCTCACCACAGGAACCGAGACGGCTCTGAGTCAGACAGGTCCAGCTACAGTCAGTAAAAGTGTAATGAGGCCCAATTTAGTCAGAGACTAAAGGATGGCCCTCGATCAAAACCAGGAGAGGGGTGTCTGCCTATTCCAGAGGTAAAACTGTCCCCAGGTCAGCCTGGTGATTCCAGCCCTGCACTGATCCTCTCACCCGAGCATCATGGCCACATCCAGGCCAGCGTGAGGGGCCACCCGTACGGCCGAGAACCACTGCTGGAGCACCATTAACAGCAGAGAGATCCCACTAATAACAGCACAACTACAGGGACACATCACCGGGGCAGCGGGAAATTATGGACTGGCATTGCTTCCGCAACAGGCCAGGTTTATCTCGTTTATAGGATCGATCCCTGCTAAATGAGCTGCTGAGGTGAATTATATATTCTTTTAAATGCCACGTGAATCCATAGAACTGAAATATTATTGACTGTAAATAAAAAAATACAGCTGACTTTTTGTTGTGTAATTTTATAGTGCTCAAAACTTCTTTCTATTCTATCATTTCTGTCTGTTTCCTTTTGTTCTCTGCACAAATAATCAGACAGAGAGAAACAGTCAGTGCAGCGTGTGCTTCCTGGACTGAGAGTCCAGGTTTGCTTTTAAGTTAAATTTTAACTGCTTGTCTGATTTTACATTAAAGCAGCCAAAGTCATGTGACGGAAATCTGAGCTGATAAATATCTGAAACAGACTTTAACGTGACTAAAATTGTCAAAGAATTTTCTTTTCTTGAGATAAACATGAGGAATTTTTTTGGAGAGGTCAAGCACTTTGGAACATTTATGAGAATCACACATCAAGAGGTTTTATGGCTATCACATTTTTTCAGTGTGTGAAAACAGGATCTAAGCTAAATGTAAATGTTTTTATAGGTCAATAGAATTTAGCTTCTTATTTAATATATTCTTTCTACAATACACAAAAAGGATTTAAAAATTATCAGAAAGAAATATACTGTTACTGTTTTTTGAAATATTTTATATTAATGGGCATTCAAAGGAAATACATTTAGGAAATTATTTAAGGGGGTTACTGTGCATAGATTTGCATAGACATTGTTGTCTTTAATTGTTTAGATATAATACTATTTCTTAAAAGATTTTCTTATAACAATGAGAATAATATTCAGGAACATATTTTAAAAATTTGTTGACTCGAGTGAAACCAAGTAAAACGTAAGCAATTTACATTTTCTGCTCTAAAATCTATTTTGAGTTTTTTAAAATCATATATTTCATTAAAAATTACTGAGAAAAAGGAAAGATTTTACAAAGTCCAAATCAATTTAACTTTGACCACACGAGAATTTTAGTAAGTTCACAAAAAAGAAAAATTAATGGATGACAGCTAATAGGCAGATTTAACAGACATCTCTACAGGTTTTATATGAAGATTATGAGCAAATCTCAACCTTCTAATAACACGCTCCTCGTTTGATCAGGAAAATCTACAAACATCAGAAAATATCGATGATTTTGAATTTGGAATTGTATATTGATTGAAATTAATTCTGCTTTAGCTGACGATTTTTAAAAGATTAACAAGAACGTAAAAGGGTAAATACATGAATACAGAATTAAAATGTGATTTCTCCTAAAAACAAAACAAGTAAATATTGTTTACAACTTAAGAAGGACCTTTTTGGAATTGATGAGTGGGTTTTTGGAGTGGGGGTGCTGTGTGGAGGCTTAGAGGGGGCAGCTTGCCTCCCTGGCTGCCTGGGACAGACCTGCTCAGTGAGCTCACAGGCTCCTTTACATATTCCTGTAATTCATCCCATCCAATTCCAGAGATTCAAGCTAATCTCATCTCCTTAAAAAATTATTCTAATTCCGCCTGGGTGGCCCGATGTCAGAACAAAGCCATCAGCAAACAGCCTGCTAACCCGACTGGACAGGGGGGAGTTCTTCAGCACGGGAGAAGGGAAAAAATTACACCCTTTTTAGAAATGTGGGTGAAATCAATCAGCCATGCTCTGAATGTATAAAGACGATATGTGAGATTACGGCGGCAGATGTCTGCACCTGCCCCGTCCCAACGCAGCTCCCAACTGATCTCAAACAATAACGGACTGAAAAAGTGTGAGCGGAAAAGAACATGGGGGGGAAAAGTTCTCTGAACAAATTAAGAAAAGCGACAAAGACACTTTAAAAAGAGCAGGACAGGACAGGAAATGAGTGCAAGACAAAAGAAACGAAAGAGTCACAGCAGAGGGATTAATAAGAAATAAAGAAACAAGGTGCACCTACTGGTTATGATAGCTGAGAGGGTCTGGAAGACAAAGTTCTGAAATGTCCATCAGTCCAGTTTTAGCATTCCAGGAATGAGAGGAAGAGGAAAGAGAAAAGAGTTGAGAGCCGCTTCTTCCCTAAATGACAGCACAGCAAACTCAGAGACAACGCTGCCAGAAGAGCCCCCGCAGCACCGCTGCCCCCAGCCTGCACAGGTATGTCGGACTCTGATGAGTGGCTGCGTGTGCAGCATGTGTGTGTTGTGTGTGTGTGTTTATGTATATATGAGTGAGAGAGAAAGTGGTTGAGTGTATGTCGGTGAATGTGTGTGTGTGTCACAGAAACACGCGGAGAGAGAGGAGGAGGAAGAGGAGGGACGGAGAGACAGGAGAGGTGAGGGGGGAGAGAGAATGAGAGGGGTGCGCAGGCAGCGGCGGGATGAGCGCAAAGATGGAGAGAGCATGAGAGCGGCGAGCGAGAGGAATGACTCTTTCCATGCTTGGGATAGGGCTCTTTAAGACTGGAGGGCTTGATGAATATGGAACAGCTGCTGTTGGCTGGCTCCGAGGGGCAGGACTTAAAGCGACAGAGGGGCCGGCAGAGCACTGAGGAGGAGGGATCCCAGCGCTCGCTCTCTCACACACACACACACACACACACACACACACACACACACACACACAGACACAGACACACACACACTGAGGACATGCACAGACCCAGACGAAGCAGCCGTCCATAGTAACAGCAGTGCAGCTCGGACAATCAAAACATGCAGGTCTCTAAATAATAAGGGCTGTGACGCTGGTCGCTTTCAATCAAGCAAAGTAGAGAGATTTAATCTGTGTGTCCACGAAGGTGCTGGGGTTTCAGCACGGGCCCTATAACAAGTCCCCCAACAGGAAAAACCTGTTAGAAAAGAGTTCACAGCTTCACTATGGCAACAAAAATACAATTTTAAAAAAACATATACAATCGAAATCTACAGTTATACACAAAGCAAGACCTACATGAAAATAAGAACTGCTTCCAAACTAACTTTGAGTCCACATATTCGGTGTGTATGACGAGCTCTGGCTGTTGTTTCCACTGAGAAGCCTTTCAGCACCCGTGAGACATGACCTCACACCATAAGTCATATTCTGGAAGGCCATCGCTCCCTAAAGCGGCGTAAAATCCAGCCCTGTCTTCTGTAACCCCAGCATTAGAACCGCCTGTGTTTCACTGTTGATCGAGCTCAGGAAGAATGCCGAGAATGCAGATACCATTTCACAGACGGCCAGGGTCTCCGTGTTACCGTATCCTCACATTAGAAGAACAAAGCTTACCGTGGCATCTCGCCGGAGGTGCGAGCAGGCTGACCGCGCCTGGCGCTCAGCTGAGCCGAGCTGCACAACCTGTCCGCTTCTATAAAACTCCCGAGGAGTCTGATGTTGGGTGAAAACGGGGAACCGGGCAGATTTGAGCGCAGAACACGCGTGGCATGGTTCTGTGGGTCCTCAATTTTCCCTGCTGCAGCAGAAGTGCAGCCCTCAGAGAGGATTCCAGTTCCATTTATCAGCTCACGTTTCTATAATCAATGCAAAAACAGCACGCAAGCCCTATCGATCACCGCGGGCCTGCTGATGTGCAGCAGTGGTGGGAAACATCAGGGAGCATCTGGTCTCTCCCTCCGGTACAAGATCAGCGAATAAATGCACAATGTCCGAAAACAGTCGTCAGGATAAGCGCTCGGTGGAGGAAGCAAATCTGAGCACAACGTACTGGACTAAAGACAGATTTGGGGGGGAAAGCAAAAACTTTTACATCATTTAAATCATGTCTTTGTGGTCTGGATTTGAAATCTTTAAAACCCGAAACATCAAAGTCTCCGGTGCAGCAGCGCAAAACCCTGACAGAGATCAAAACTGCTTATTTAGCGCTGGTTAATTCAGCGAGAGGGGATACCTCCACGTGTCAGACATCACACTTCTGCAGGTTTTTTCAATGGCGTCCCAACGTTTTTGCGCCGCAAACACGCTCACTTGAGCCATGAACGCGCTGCTGCTATCGTTGATTCTAACCTGCTCAGTTATGAAACAAATCACAGGGAGTGACAGTTGGTTTGACAGGCAGGATCCGATACAAACAAAGAATAGAGCCGCACCGGGAGAACGCTCGATCACACGTGGTGTGACCAGGTTGATGGAGTGTGACAAACGGCAGCTGATTTATTATTTCAAACTTCTGTTTGTTTGATTTTTAATGACCGTGATTTCTATTTTTTCGGACCCAGTCGTTTGCATTCAGCTCACACCTGCATGTGTGTGTACCTGTAGGGTTACAGGACACGAACACACACACACACACACACACACACGCACGCGCGCGCGCGCACACACACACACACACAGAATATAAACAAACAAACTAAATTAAGGGCAAAAGAGGAAAAGGGGATGAAGCCTGGCTGACTTTACAGACCTACACACTAATACAATAATAAATGTGAATTACTATCAACTTTCGAGAGTGGTAACACGACAATATAATGATGTGTCAATTTTAATTAGGTTAAAATAGAATGTCATCCAATCTTCAACCGATTAAACACTAACTTTACATGACGCTTTTGCAAACAGGCCTAAATGCATGAATCAACCTCCTCAGTGGTCAGCTATTAAAACATCTGCAGTATATATTGCAATAAATCCCAGATATTTTAACTCTTTCGTGAGCGCAGACTTTAAGGTTGGGTGGATCATGTGAAGCAGTCTTCACATGGTCCCGCCTGCGCAAGCCTTCTACACGCTGTTTCAATTAGCCACAGGTGCGTCGAGACTAATTTCCAAATTGCAGGGGGAAAGGCACGAAAAAGTTGGTGCACGGAGCAAAATGTCTGCGTGGGTGGTGTGGTGTACCTGACGCGGACATGACATGTCTCATCTTCGGCGGAGGGCAGCGCTGGGGGGACGTGAGCCTCCCGGTGGTTGGAGTCCTGCTGCAGGTGCCGGTGCTGCTGGTGCTGGTGCCGCTGGTCTGGCTCTGTGTGCCTGAGCGCGCCGTTCAACTCTAACAAGCCACAAGCGGACCGTCAACTCCTCCTCCGGAGCGCACCCAGTGGGTAAACCAAGCACCCCCACCGAAATACGGGTTCCGGCGGAGTGAGGAGGGGAGTCAGGTCTGGTTCAGGGGGGAAGGTGCGATGTGTGTCGGTGAGGCATGCTGGAAATATGACAGTAATGATGCTGCATTTCAGGGAATTTAGAGAATTTGCTGTGTTGTCCAATTGTGTCCCGTTTGCTCTGACACGTATCAGAGGCAAATAAAAAATAGAATGGTGTTTGAAATTGCATGACCCCCGGTAGCTTCTCTGCTTTTATTTTTAGGATGTGAAAAAATGAAATAAATAAAATGATGCTTTCCAGAAACAGCGTGGAAAATAAAGGAAAATGCTGAAATACTCGGGTTTATTTATGTTAAAGGCAATTGATTAAAAGGCTCTATGGATGTGTTGTTTTGCGAAAGCTTTTTCTCTTCATTGACTCAGCTGTGTGTAAAAGCAGCTGACAGCACGCGCGCGCGCGCGCGCCCGCACACACACACACACACACACACACACACACACACACACACTAAATCTATCATCTCCACTAGAGGGAGGGCTAACTCACAACAAGGGTATCAAGAAGCTGTAGCAGAATTTATTTATTTATTTATTTATTTATTCCAGATGGATGGTGTAATTTTTTTTAAATGAATGAATGACAGCCTGGACTGGGCCGATGGAGACTGGCCTGCATTTACCAAAGCCATCCATTACACGTGTGTAATTATTGTCCTTAATAGTTTAATTCATGCTGTAAGATAGAAATGGGTTCCAGGCTATTGATGTAATCATTTCACTGAGGAAATTAAGTGACATTAAAAGAATGATATTGTCAACGCGAAAGTATCATTGATTCTTTTTGAATGCAATTAACTGCATTTGAAAATGGGCCCTGCACAAGGAGTGCTGAGGATCACTTCATTTGTGAGAGATATAAAGACCAAATTATCCCATCAAAGAGAAAATCTATAAATGTAATGGCACGGTGCTTCAGCACTAAGGAACGACAACAGCGGCCCTGTTCAGCCGCTCTGTCAGGTGAACTAAACACCGGTGAGTGACTCAACGGCACAGACAATGATGCACGCTAAAGGCTTCTGTCTGTTTGTCTCATGTTGGTTCCTTAAAATTATGATCAAGTCTTTATTCATAGATGCTTCTGTGTAAAGTAAGCTCTTTAGATAGAATCCTTGATACACATACACACTTGTATTCCATCACAAGTATTCTTTAAATTCCAGGTTTTTGATTAAGTTCCTGAGCGCTGCAGTGAGTTGTGATGGATCCCAACAAAAGCATGTCTGTTACTGGCCCCCACAGCTCCCAAACCCAATTACAATGTTGGTAATCCAGAAAAAAGAACTACCAGACACACACACACACACACACACACACACACACACACACACACACACACACACACACACACACACACACACACACACACACACACACACACACAGGCATCAGAGGCGAGTCCTAACATGATGTTCAGGTTTCAGATGAATCAGGCATCAATCTCCAGCCGTGGTCAGAAAATGCTGCATAATTCAAACCCAAACATTTTTCTTGTTGTGTGATTCAATCCCACTCAGAGGGTCTCTCTCATCCTCCACCTGCTCCATCCCTCCCCTGCCTAAATTTCATTTAGGGGACGTCTTGCTGCCTTAGCCCCCCCTTCCTCGCATGCTCTCTACACTGCTGCGTCTTCTCCCTCTTTGAATTTCATGTGCCGCAGCCTTTTGATTTAGTTGCTTAACAAATATGGACAGCAGACCTAAGTGGTTTTTGAAATCTTCGAATGGACTTTGGAGAGCCTGTGCACTGCTGGGTGACAACACACTCCCTCCCTCCCTCTCTCTCTCTCTCTCTCTCTCTCTCTCTCTCTCTCTCTCCCCC
>BJFM01000839.1:14555-34515 GCA_016586285.1 Arothron firmamentum
GTGTGTGTGTGTGTGTGTGTGTGTGTGTGTGTGTGTGTGATGGAGTCATGCAGGATAGGGAGGATGACCTAGTTCACTTACCTTGTCCAGGAAGAGTTATGGTGAGTTTAAGAAAATCCCATTTGTTGTCGGTGGTCTTTTATAAAGATTTATGATTATCTAAAGGTATTTGGGATTTTCTTTTTTTTTAATGTGTAATGCAGATTGCTGCTGCCATGCCACCAGTCCACCATCTCTCTTTTTGTCTACATTACCCCAAACTTTTCCTCAATCGCCTCCCGTGTGGAGCATCCTTCCTCTGCTTCTCCTCTTCCTCGGCCTGCTCTTGCTGTCGTTGGAGGAGTTTCTGTTATGGCAGTGTGAAGGCTACCCGCAGCGGGAGAGATCCTAATTAACAGCCTATTCATTTGTGCGGAGCACGGGGCTCCTGCTTTCCGAGCACTTGTTTTATGGTGGCGCTAGGGAGCCCTGTCCAGGGATTTGGAGGGGGATAATTGCCTTTGCCGCAGGCTGCAGTAATCTGGTCGGCTAATTCATTATTTTAATAAGTTAGCTTCTCCTCGGGGGGGTGCTAGCTGCGCTGCGCCTCAAACCTTGGTGCTGCACCTCGTTATTGTGGCGCTCTTTTACACCGTCGCCCGCACGGGGTTAATAACTGTTATTAGCCTCTCTCCTCAGCCTGCAATTTCTCGTTTAACGTGGGTGATTCAAACGAAACCTTTGCGAGCGTCTAATAATCAACCTCTCTGGAACCAGGGGTAATCCCTACGAAGGGGTCCACATAGTGGAGAGGGGTAATGGATGCAATCACCTGAGTGCCTGTGCCTCCGCTCCCTTCATTACAGGACTGATGTTGTTTTGGTTGTTGACGCCTCTGTTGTTTTTAGCCAATTCCCCCCAAATCATTTCAGGTTGGGAGGGGGAGAAAATATTTGACATGAACAAGGGAAATGGGTCAGAGTTATACATACAAATAAGACGATCATGAGGTGTGCGTAACTAATGGATTCATTTAGGCCATAATCTTCCATCTCTCTAATGGCTCTGTGTGAATGTGTCTGCGGAACGTTTAATGACTCCAGCGCAGTCAGACATTTTGTGCACCGACTGATTAAAACAGTGTTGTCTCAACAGCAGGAGAGAGGGAGAGAGAGAGAGAGAGAGAGAGAGAGAGAGAGAGAGAGAGAGAGAGAGAGAGAGAGAGAGAGAGAGGTATTTGGAATAATAGTCATGGAAACAAAAAGATGCTAGAGAATGAAAATTTGAATGAAACTGCATCTGAAATCCAATTAGGAAGACGGTGCAGAGTGGATGTGTTGTTGTGAATGCACATGTTGGAAGCATTATTTCACCACGTGATGAGAAAGAGATATCCTAATTCACTTTTGGGAGAAAATACATTGCAGAGGAAGCAATCCTATTACAACGTCCCAAGATGTCCCTGCTTTACATCTGCCAATGACAAAGTCTATAAATGTGACTAAGGACAAGAGTCCTTGAGATTGTCCTTAAGGGTGGAGTTGCGTCTTCTGGCGGAGGACATTTGCTGTTTAAAAACTATGTGAAGCCTTTTATTTTTCTTGATTCAGACATGTTTAAAGTAGTAAATTACAAATGCACGTGCTTTCACCACTAACTTAATAGGAAGCCCATCCCGAGTGTGTGTCCTGCGCCCGCGCGTGTGCACACACACACACACACACACACACACACACACACACACACACACACACACACACACACAGGGCCGCAGTCAGCAGCGTGCGCCGTCTGGCTTAGGTTCTATCTCGTAGACGGGCTTGTTTAGCTGTCATCGAGCTGTGACCTGCCAGCCACTGTGAAATGAGCTCCTGGATATTAAAGAGGCTATCTCCTCATCTGTACTTAACCATGGCGGAGTGACACGTCGCATAACCCTGGGCTCTGCAAAGCAGGGGGGGCTGACATGCCTGGTGGAGACTCTTGAAAGGTGCAAGGCCGCGTTCTGTGGTCAGTCATATGACCGAGGGAACATTGCCACCAATGTGCTTTCTGCTCTGAGTATTTCAATGTTTATCCAACAATGTGACAGTGGCCTAATGGCTCGGCATGATCATTAAGCACTTTTATCTGCATCTAAAAGTTAAGCCGTCTCTCAGCCATGACCCTCTACTGCACACGCTGCTGGTTTTACTCCATAAAGTACGCACGTGATGGTAAATGACCTGGTTCGCTATTAACTATTATCCACTTAATTTCCTTGCCACATGTGGAGCGTTGGCTGAGCGCTTGCCTTCGGGGCTGCCTGGGGCTCGTTCTGGGCCATGGCTTTTCAAAGACCCGCTCCGCCATCTGTTAGACCAGCGGCCCTTCATTCCTTCCCCAGCTGATGTGGCTGCCGAGAGGACGGCGGCGGCTCCACACCCAGGTGCTTCCTGCCTCTCCATGCATATGGATTTAGATGACTATAGATCTGAGGTAGCATATGTGTAGGCAGACACATGACTAATAACCTCTCTGCTATGTGGCTAAAAGTGCTAAATGCTATTTCTGACTGCTGTCATTGATTTTGCATCTGCAGTATTGATCAAAGACATCAGCGCACGTGTTTGTGCAGAGGTGCTGGAGTGGCAGAGCTCAGCCCGGCAGGCCTGCCCACCTTAAAGCCGATCAGCTTAGCATGACCGGCTCCTAATGAGTGGTCTCTCCTCTCATCACACGATCCCGAGTCCCTCCCTCCCGCATTCATCAATTCTCATTAGGGAAAATCATCGCGTGGAATACCAACTTTTGGCCAATATTCATCACTGTCAGCCCTCATCCGCAGCAGCACAGTGACAGAGGCAGGATCTGGGAGTGCCTAAGTAGCACTGACTTAGCTCTTTTATTCCCTAATCTCACCCTGCACGCTCGTGGAGCAAAGGCAACCCGCTGCAGTGCACGTTCCCTGACAGCAATTACTTTATGCAAAGAGAGCGGAGGAGTTGGGTGAGCGGCGTGAGTGAGAATAAGCCACCTCTGAACTGTACGTTGGCAGGCAGCAGCATTCCAATAGTACTCAGACACTTCCCATGGGCACGGAAGGGCAGCGAGGAGAGAGGAGCGATGGCGGGGGATGATGTTGCAGCACTGCGGTCTCCCATATCACCTGTTATCTATACATTCAATATTTATTTCTTTTAGCAGAATTTATGAGAATATTGACATTATTCTCAAAAAGGCATCCAACACGGGTAAGTGTTTCCACCTCCTAACAGACAGGCTGTTGGGTCCCGTTTGCCGCATCTTTCTCCCACCCGTACTCTAAAGGATCTCACCTACGTCATACACAAATTGCCTTCCCCAGCAGTGCCCCCCCCCCCACCGTGAAAATTAGCTTATGTGTGTTATTCTTATAACAGCGGCAGGATCAATACCTTCATTCCCATTTTAGCTGCCCTGCCCCTTTCGCCCACCCACGCCCAAGAATAGGACAGCTTGCAAAACGCAGCCGCCACGTCAGCTAATTGCATCCCCGCGCCTGCCTTCTGTGTGCCCCGCTGTCGGCCCACCCCGGCCTGCCCGCACCGCACAGCTAGAGACTTTACCCAGAGGTCAACGGCTGTACACAGGCCAGACTGAAGCAACCCCAGCACCACCATCCACCCTGCCAGGTAGATCAGAGGGAGGCCAGCGGTTCAATTCAGCACCGCCAAAATGAGATCAGGCCGCCACAGCGGGGGTTCCGCCTCTTTGAGCGCTTCATTCCAGGCTATAAAATAATAGAGGACGCTTTGCATGAACTGGAGGAGTTGGAGAATAAACCAGGCACTGCTGAAGTACCTGGTTCCATGATGGTTCTGTGTTTTATGTAGGAAGACATGAAGTCCACTTCCAGCTGCTGATGTGAAATCAGACACCGTCAGCCATCAAATCATCTTGAAAAGTGTTAGAAAAGCTGTGCTGCTGCTCTGAATCCTCACTGGCTGCCACATGACGAAAACACGCCACGTACAGGACAGGCCGACGCGCTAGAGGGTGGGAACTGCGCTGGGAAACAGCGGAGGACACCATATGACGGCCCGAGGCGGTGTCTCCGTGGCTGAGGTGCAAGTTGCTCCCTCCAGGCTGTCAGGACCCTCCCACCACCACCACCTCCACCACCTCCACCACCTCTCAGCTTTGCAGAGCACCTGAACTCTTCCTGGATGTGATAGATGGACCCCAGCTCTCCTCCTCCTCCTCCTCCTCCTCCTCCTCAGCAGCTCACTGATCGGCTGCTGCGGAGACTAAAAGGCAGGAGGGTGGGCGATGAAAGCGAGACATAGATTATCAATGGAGTCGATATGGAATTGTGTTACACGCGCCCTCTGACCTCAGCAGGGCTGCTACCTCTGATAGTCCAACATTTGAGGAAAACCGCCACAGTTCTGGTAACCAGATCTTCTCCCAATTATTAACTAGTTTACTACTGAACCACGTCTTGTAATAATCATCTGATGTCAAACGTGTGAGGTGCAAATGTTCGCTCCACAACTGCGTCGTTTTGAATTGGAATGTATATTTTATGCAATATCTGATGTATATAAAATTCTCACATTAGCATGCAGATTATTCAAAAAAAAAGAGAATCTTTCAGTCACTCTATCGAAGCATAATCTCTTCATTCCTAATTAGGATTCCAGTCACAGCCAACCAGAAGCTTGTTTTGACACATAGCACATCAGCCTGACTCCTGTACAGTAATTCCAGTCAAATCTGCCGCAGACCTGCTACTTTAATTCATCTGCAGCGCTCCTGTTTAATTTTTAGCTTCGGCCGCCCACGGGGACTTTAACCCCTTTCTGCCGTCTCATTTTAATCGGATGCTTTTTTTGTTAAATGTTTAACTTAAATTGGGAGCCTCATAAATATTCCAAATCACTCGTCCTGTGTTTGATGAGGAAATGAGCCTCGTACCCGCCACGATTCCCCAGGCAGGCGGGGAAAGGAAAGGGGTGGGGGGCTACAACTTAACTCTTGGAACTCGACCTGTCTCTCTCTCTCTCTCTCTCTCTCTCTCTCTCTCTCTCTCTCTCTCTCTCTCTCTCTCTCTCTCTCTCTCGCTCTCTCTCTCTCTCTCTCTCTCTCTCTCTCTCTCTGATGGCCTGCATTAGCAAGCAGCAACTGTTTTAACAACATGAGGGTCTCCTTTGGATCTAGTTAATGATGATTTCTCTGAGCCACAGAGGGAAGCACAAAGGCCTGAGAGGCAGCAGCTCGTGGCGAATACGGTTACATTTTGATAACAATACTTCATATTAATATTTTTCTTCACTTTTGGTGACGGAGGCTGTTAATAGGTCCCCCGCAGAGGTCGAGCGGGCCTCACCTCCGAGGCCTCTTTCTCGGCTTTCACCGTTTCTGTCTGTCTTTCTCTCCAGTGGCTCTGCAGTCATTAATCTTCCACACAGGTGCTGAGGACTCCTGACCCTCTGCTCCACTCTGTCCATTAGCACCATGACAGCTCCTCTGTTGGGTCCGTGTATTTCCATCCCTCTTTTGCCACACTACTTCAGCTGGCCCGCTCCGTCTCCGCGAAAAGTTCCACACTGGCGCTGCTTCTCAGCGGTGCTTCATCATCCAGATGAGGAAGAAACCTGACTGCTCACCTCACCTTTATTTCGTACTTCAGCTCATAATAGAGACACGTAGACTTGTTGTATCTGACACCGTTTTTCTGGGAATTTAAAGGAGACCTTTGCTGCAGGACATATGCAGGTGAAAGTGGGACGACTGTGTAGCAGAACGATGCTGTTATTTTAAGTGGTGCCACAACTCCCAGTACTGATGAACGGATAGTGTGGAGGCAGCAGCAGGAACAGAAGCTGGGGACAAACAGGAGACCACCTTTGAGCTGCTCTTTAAAAATGGATCCAACATGTTGGACAGGAAATACTGTTCACAGCATTGAGAGCGTTTTCACAGTGTGTGATTTAACTACAGGTTTACAAGCCTTTTAAAGGTGGTCTGACTATCAAGTAAATGTAGTAAAAATGTACTGGGAAAGGAAAACGTCAAGGTATGAAGGCCAGACAGAAGATGAAGTGGTGAAATCGATTACGCACAGCAATGACAAGCAGCAGCAGCTGCAGCGCAATGCTAAAGTGACAAGTCTGTGGGAGCGATCGAGCAGCTGTGTCCGTGGTCCGTCCACGCTCTGATGCCGAATCTGCGTCCTGGTGTTTCAGTGGTTCCATCCCACATGCCAGTTCACACACATCCATAGATTCAGCATTTACCCCCTCACAGATGCTCAAATCCAAGCGTTTGAATATGTGCAGCGTCTCACAGCAGCTTCTCACGGGCTGCTGTTGGACTGGGCCCAAATGTCAGTGCGGATGGGGAAAGGTTACAGAGGAGCGAGAAACTTTTAATAAAAGCCCTTAATTTGATCCCTGGGGTTCAAGGAGCAACCAGGGGAGAAATCTGCCCCCCATGACTGAGGACAATAAGAAGCATGCTCAAAAATGCATCTGCAGCTCCGGCGCCATGTCTTCTTGACTGTAGCTGGGGTGTAAATGAGGCGTGTGAGGTGCGCAGAACGCTGGTGGTCCCGTCCAGACGGTGCGGCTGACTTTCAGCGCGCCTCTCCTCCCCATCTCGCCGGGGTCACCTCGCTGGTATCGCAAGCGCAGCAGTCACACAGTGCGTCAGTGGAGACAGATTGCTTATAACAACCGTCCGAGACCTTTCATTTTTCCCTGTCAGCGGTTTGCAGGATAATTTTGGCACCCTTTACGGATTCAACTCCCCTAATAAGAGGGTAAAAATAAACAAGTTAGTTGTTGAGGCACTATATCGGGACGACCTAATCCCATTTACAAGTCTGAACGCACTCTGGCCAATAACATCAAAACCAAGCTATACTGTTATATGTGGCAATTTTCACCATTTTCTAAAAGAAGAAATGACCGAGTGCTCAGCTTAGACCGCCAGGACTTACTAAACGGATGAAATGTCACTCTCCAAATTCCATTACTAAAGACCTGCTTGGGGAGGGGTTGCTCAGTCAATTCATGTACCACAACAAATATTAGGGACAGTTATTTTTGGTTCCGCTGCTGACCACTTTGGCAACAGATCGCATCGCAAGTCTATTTTAATTTATGATATAGCCGTTTAAAAACAGGATTTAGGTTGTGCAGAAGTGGAGTGTATTGATTCCAGTAGTGACGCACAGATGTGCCGCAGCTGTTGCCACCAGCTCAGTCCATCCACGGTGTCGGAGCTGGTCTGGCACCAGCCCGACCAACAGAGCTGCTTCTTTGATTTTAAAAGATGACTAAATGTGCTATTTAAGCTTTGAGACAAGGTACTCATTCAGTTATAATGGCAGCACCAAAACAGACTCTGAAGGGTTTTGGGGGGGTTGGAAAGAGTTGGGAGAATTAATCAGAGGGCTGAAGGACAGAGGTTGAAGGAGTAAACCAGCATCAGGTCTGGACATTTAAAAACATAGGCTGAGATCAATACACACAAGACTATCTCTGGTGATAAGATCTATCCATTACTGTCTAAAGTTGAACATTTAATTCTGATTAAAGCATCTCATCATTCAATCAAACGCATCTTTGTTGGGACACACTGGACAAAAACCGCAACAGCCGCCTGTGAAATTATATCAATTCTGGAAGGAAATAAAAAAAGGGGAACTATGTGGCTCCAACTCTGGACCTTGACTCCCCCTGTTCCTTATGCAATCTGTATTTATCTGATATTTCTAAATCAGCATCATCCAGGAAAAAAGAAGTGACACAAGAAGCCATAAATTCTCTTCTAATTCCAAATAATTCAGATTACATGGACGAGTAGTTTTCAATCAGAAAGATAATCTGGATGATAGATGGTGGGATAATTGGCTGTCTCTGCCACGTAAATATTGTGTCGTTCGATTAATCTTGCCGAATGAGGTGTCAAGCTGTCACTCATTCGTCAACCCGAGTTAGGAAATATAACGAATAAATAAATGCGCGCGTGTGACAGTGGCTGCGCGTTGTGTGTGAGATGAGATGAGATCAGGCAGCGGCGGCGGTTTTAAGAGATTAAGAGAGATGAGGCCTGTTCTCTGCGCTTTAGTGTGTTTGGGTTTAAAAGTATGTGAAAGACAGCAAAAAAGAGAGAAACATAAAGACATGTGTCTTCAGAGCAGAGGGTAGGAGAAGGAGAGACGTGCCCTCGGCGAGGATGAAATCACCTGGAGTATTACACATCTCAGACATTAGCTTGTGGAACACGGGCTGCACTTCATCTGGCCACGGGCGTTTTTATCTGGAAGGCTTCCTTCAGAATTACATTGTCTCTCCTGTCCCAGAGTCCATATCTGTCACATGTCAAAGGCAGCTCCAGCACCTGAATATGTTACCAGACTATCAGCTGAGCGGCTGAGATTGGAGAGGAGAGCATTTGTTTTCACGGAACTTACACACTTCATTCTGCTGGAGCATAATAAATGTTGATTTGATCAGTGAAATAGAACAAAACTGGAGGATTTGCTTGGTTATATAATTAATATGAAAGATATCGGTCCAGAAGTAATAAATACATTATCTACCCTTTAACCTGTAGGACAGGGAGATAAAAAAAGAGGAAAAAAAATCAAGCAGTGACATGCCTTTAATTTAATTTGGAAAGACCTTAATTAATGACCTGAAGGTTGCAGGAGACGCAATTCCAGACCACAGACGACAAAGGCTTCAGCCGCGAGAAGAAAAATGAAGTTTTCACAGAATTCTGAATTAAATCTCAAATATCAGTGATTCCACAGGAAAGGTCAACTCTAATGGAGGCCCTCTCCAGCGTTTCAGACCTCACGGCTGCCGCTGAGGAGGTCCGCCGGAGGTGACGCCGGCCGCTAATTGTAGCCAGGTTAATTAATGAAACCGTCAGGTGTTTGCAAAGGCAAACAAAGAACCTGCCGCTCCTAAATCATCAGTGACCTTCGACATGATGATTATCCCGGCGGCAGGTGATCCTGGGCCTCGGCGCATGACAGATTAGATCTTCTCTGAGGAAGGGCCGTCCATTTATCTGCCTGATAAACTCAGAGCTGCTCTCTATTTCCAGTCGTCAGAAAAGGAAATGAGATTAACAGTCTAATGATGGCAGCAACCACACACACACACACACACACACACACACACACACACACACACACACACACACACACACACACACACACACACACACACACACACACACACACCCTTTGATTATGATCATGTAATTAAAGTGTATATATGACTGAATATATGACGGAACTATTTGGACGTGTCATAGATTTTTGAAATCCTATTCGCTCTCTCTCTCTCTCTCTCTCTCTCTCTCTCTCGCTCCGTGTCCTGGTTCCTCTTCCTCACTCTCTGAGCTTCCACTGACCCACATGGGCCTGTCCCCACCTACATCTACAACGCAGGCCTGGTGCTCCCTGCTGGAGTCCCCTTACGGGCCGACAGCTCCCTTCCCGTCCCTGACAAGCATAGCAAGTATCCTGGTCCTCGTAAAGCTGACATCTTCACTAAACTATGCTAACAAGGCCACCGTGATTTGTATATGCGAAGCCCGGTGGCACGTGGTGCCGGGAGCTAGTAGGAGGTCATGGCTGGAATCCGCCTGTGCAGCGGCGCCAGCCAATCAAAGCCCCGCCGTACACGTACATGCGAACGTGTTTGGACAAACATATCTGAGGGGTCGTGCAGTGTAAGGTGACAAAAGAAAGCCCACCCGGATCTGGTGAGCGGCCCTCCGAACAGTTCAGCTCTGTGGTTCCAGCCAGCAGCAGGATTTATGGAGTCGGGGGTGAATGGCTGGTGCAGGTGCAGAGCGAAGACAAGTGCTGTGCTCTGCCAACGCAATATATTACCGGGAAAAAACATCAGCCGGAGTGTCAACACGGACAAGTCTTATTATTTAAGACTGTGTCTTTTAAAGGTGATGAGCCCGAATGAGCAGGACACTGTAATCAGGCTGGGGCTTCGGAGATGCTCCCATTATTTATGAGACCTGCAGGGTTGATGAATTGATTTCATTTCTTCTCATTTCATTTCATATAAACAGCATGCCAACAGCTAATTCTGCAGCCTGTGGTGATTTATTTATTAATAAAACCTACAGCCCAAAGCAACTTATTAGCTGATAAATAAAAGACACGTCGGTCTTGCATTACAAGTGCTTGTCTCTCATCATGTCTATTAATACGTGTGTGCGTGTGAGTCGGGGGACAGAGACCCGTCCTCGGCTCACTCGCCCATGATTGAAGGCTCTGGATGCTCTTTTACTGACCGACAGGTGAGGCTTCAGAATGAGCCAGTCGCTCCTAACTTGAGAGACTTCTGGCTAAAATTTCATTAACCCACATTAAAGTATCTTTCGGAATGATTACATGACAGAAATACACACTAATGTTGGGAATACTGGAAAAAAAAATTCAGTGTGTAATAAGGCCTGATATCAGGGATGAACCAGGAGAATGGCCAGCTGTGTTTAGGTTGAGTATATTGCATAAACAGGCACTTAAATGGACCAATGTTTTTAAATATAATCCCTCAGAGGTGAATTTGAGATATCCTGCACAGTGAGGGAGGTTATCAACACAGGCCCCGAGTGGGCAGTGTGGAGCTCATGTCCATGGGTATCGGTTTTCGGCCGTCCACACTGCGGCCCTCTGTCCTGCTGACTCTCAATGGCTGCTTTGATGGACTTTTCATCAGCCACCTTACATCAGAGCGCCAGGGTTCGGGGCCGGCAGGGGTTCACGACAAACGACACCTGGCAACTACCTGAAAACCACGTGCCCAGGCTAAAACAAAGGCCGCTTTTGTCAAGCGCTCATTGGAAAATTAATTTACTTTCCGGTTTTGCATTCAGGCAAAATGGTAGGAAAAAAATGTGAGCAACTCCAAACATGGAGATGCACCTGAAGAAATCACCTCACTTTTCTGACTTAGTGGTCACGCTGTTGTCTTCTTACTATTAGTTGTGATTTGGAAAATAAATCAGTTGCACTTGTAACAGATGTGATATCAATGGGAGGGCAAAAGCAGTTTTGAGCCATTTTAAAACGTGCGTTGATGGAATCTTGTTTTGGACTCTCCCTCTAGTGGCCAACAATGGAACTGCCGCTTTTTGGCACTTCCTGGTGTCTTCTGTCAGGGTCCAACTGCGGAAGCAGGACTCTAAACAGACATAAACCAGAACTTCAGCTTAGGTTAAAAAAAATGGAGTAAAAATAAAAGAGTTATATCTGCTATCAGTTACACTCTGATCTGTTACTGCAGCCTATGTCAGGTCTGAATAGTTGGACAGCAACACACACTGTAAATCTGGCAGATGTGCTCTCATTCTTACCTCACTTGGCCCTCTTCAGTTTCCATACACCTGTTCCCATTTCCCCTCCACCTGTACAGCCCCTCTGTTCTCATGCACTGCAGACCCATCCCCAGATCATCTCCTTCCTCTCTTATCTGCAGTTCAAAGCCCGTTGACTGAATTATCTCCGGGCGGTGGGAGAGACGGGAAACGAGTGTCAGCGGGCCTCAGTCAGCGGCGGAGAAACTCTTCTCTGACAGCCGCGCGGTTAACTGGCCTTTACTGTCTATTCCTCCAGCGGAGGGACGAGAGGACACGTCGACTCTCAGACACAAACAGATTCAGTGTTTCCTCCGGAGGGGGGGAGAGCCGTGTCATGATATAGTGGATGTTTGGAACTGGAGCGGAAACCGAGGTCTCAAGTTTGAGTGGCCATGGAGAGCTGCTTTAGCGAGGTGTTGAGAGAAAAGGTGTGGTGCTCACACGGCCCTCTGCATCAAGGGACATACACACCAACACACACGAGACGAG
Organism: Arothron firmamentum; assembly: GCA_016586285.1. Lineage (NCBI taxonomy): Eukaryota > Metazoa > Chordata > Actinopteri > Tetraodontiformes > Tetraodontidae > Arothron > Arothron firmamentum. The sequence continues at coordinate 26,391 of BJFM01000839.1, forward strand.
TCTCCAGCACAAGGAAACACACATTTATACTATATTTCCATAATAACATTCCATGTTTTTTTAAACTTTAATTTAGGTTTAAAGGCTTTTTTTACAGTGCTGCCCACAACAGTGATCCATTCGATGTCGTCCTCACACTTACTGACGTCAGGCTTCTTTGCATAATAAGGCCACCAATCTTGTGCTTCCATCAGGAGCAATAATCTCAGGTCCTCTCCGTTTGTAATATATGGTCCTCATTATACATCTCTATTAGCAACTTTTGGCCTGGAGCATTTTCACACAATCCCTGCACACTTAGACTGATGGTAGCAATGCGGCTAGTCAGCATAAACGTTTTACCATACGGTTTGACCCTTAACTACAGCACGGCCTGTTAGATACAGTTGATTTAAAGAAGCCCAAGTCCTCCACATCCACATAGATCTCTCCCCGGCCCCCTCGTCTGTCGTGGCTCTCTCGGAACACAAGGTCATCCCCTAGCCAGTCACGACACTCCAATTAAGGGGACTGATGGACGCAGCTAATTGGTGGGATTTATAACCTTCTTTTATTATGCTTTATGAGGAAGGCAAGTGGAGGGCATTACCATTTATAGGCCCCAGGCTCCACGCTGGATCACTGTCATTCGCTACTGTTCAGCATGACTACTAAACGCAGCCTAAGTAGCCGGTGCTGGGACGTCTGGGCTCGCTGACTGTCCTCTGCTTCTGTTTGGGCTCTAACATCATTCTGGACAAAGTGAAAATGAAAGAGAGGAGCGGCTGTCATGTTGGGTTCAAGGAAGAGACAGAAAGGTGAGGTAAAACAGGGAGGGACGCGCTGTAGCTCACACCAGCACCAGGAGACATGCAGAGCTCCCATAATAAGTGTGTGGTTATTGATCGTATTGTCAGGGTGGCTGACCACCCCCCCACCCCACCCCGCCCCTGCTGCGGGCCCCAGTCCATCCATGGACAATGCAGTCAGTTACACCTCACTGCTCCATCTAATAAAGAACAGGCAGATTGATGTCACCAGTATGGTTGAACTCTACCTAACACTAACCAGAACCACTCAGCTCGTGCACGCACACACACACACCCACGCTCATACATTAAGGCACGCGTGCTCCCTGGGACAGTTTTGAGCCTACAAATCAGTTTTATTCTCTTTCTTGGCAGATGAAATAATAAAAACTGTGTTTTATAGTTGGTATTATGTTTACATATATATTGTGGGAATGTAATGAATCAACATTTTATTAATATTTTTTATTACGCACGCCCGGAGTAAACTGGAGGACTGGGCCAGCCTGGACACAAACATAAAATACAATCAGACCTACAAGTTGTTCAGCAAACCAAGACTACCGACGCACCACTTTCATTATCCCATCGCTCATTTTTGGAGTGAAGAAGCCCTAATTCAGTAGTTTTATAGGCATGGTGCAAGCCGTCTGCTCCAGTCTGCGCTCTGTTGGTCTCTTACTGTTAAGGTGCCAGCTTCAGGAGGAAGTCGGCACCTCCACCTAAATATTTGGCTGCACTCGTGCTCTGTAGCCTTCGTGGCAGCCTGCACGAGCAATTACTCCTGCGCAGCCAGCCAAAACAGAAAAATCAATAAACAATCTCAACGTTTCTGAGGGCCTTTCGTCTGACTTAATAAATGTCTCAATCCGCTGTTATGACTTCATTTTGCTCTAACGTCTTCTTCGTGTGCATCTTTTGCCGATCAATTAAAGGCTGGAGTGCCCCTTCAGACCCTCCACCTGCAGTTAAACTACAGAACACACACACACACAATTCATGCCAATTTGACTAATAAATACACCTTAGCTGATCTCTATACACACCTGACCCACACATGCACACATAACTATTTTTCAAATACAATTAGCATTATTTCACTTGTCAAAATAATTTAACTTGTCAAAATCGTGGAATTTCATTTTAATGTGAGATGAGAATATTCTTTGTAGATAAAGATGTTCACCAAATGTGCACATCCCAGCCTGGCAGTCAGCTTCAGAGGCACTATTTCCCGGCTGTCGCTTCTCCTCTCTGCTGCTGTCCCGGGCCCTAATGTCAGTGTGGCGGGGATGACAGGTGAACGGTGCCAGAGCGCTCGCTCTGCGGCTGCAAGCTCCTGGAGAATTTCACACACACTCTCCTCTTGTCTCCCATCGATTCTGCCACTTCCCATTATTGTCAATCAGGGCGGCGTTGTCTCAGCAGGAGGGGCTGTGCGGCAGGAGATTGCCGAGGCAGCGGGGTGCACCGAGGAGCATGGCTGTGTACCGGCGGACCGGGACCACTGGGGGCTCCTTTCAAGGGCCCGCCGAAGCAAGATGGCACGCCATATCCCAAACTTTTGCAATTCCGATGTATGAAGCGCAACGGGTGAGAAAGGAAGGGGCGAAACCTTGACAGAGAGCAGCAGCTGACGCCCTTGCGGCGAACATCAGGCGCCGGGCTGTCAGCGAAATGGCGACGTTGCTTCCTCAGTCGTGACGGCCTCGTTAGAAAAATGACATAATAACAATGACAGGAGTGATGGGAGTGAAGTGAAACGCCGCAGGTTGAGGAGGGACTGGGAGGGGTCTCATTTGTGAGCGATCTTCAGGGGTCCACCAGTGGCCCCTCGATGGTGCTAACTGGGTGTGGTAGCCTACAGGCCCTCTGCTCAGGTAAGGCAACCATGCAGCAGCTATAAGCCCCAGAGATTGATGGAAGTGGGGTGCCCCCCCTCCCCTCGCATGCTGTAAAAGATTATCCACTCACCCGCTGGAAACAAAGCTGTGATGGAAATTCGTCTCGCATCATCAGCAACAAAATATCTACACGCTGAAGCGGGAGTCTCTCATTTTTCATGGGCTATATATTAAATAAAAAAAGGGGCATTAAAGAAAAAGGGAAGGGTGGTCTGAGCGATGGCACTAGTTAGTGTTTTTTTCTAAATGGGCCACTTGAATCAGGGAGATTATACAGTTTTTATTGGCTGTCAGGAAGCACAACTTTCTGCGTACTTCACCCGCTGAAGCTCGTAATGCTCTGATTAGAATGCCAGCGGAAATGAAAAGAGATGGCGCCGGCATGAAGACGCAGGAGGAGCAGCGGGACAAGTACAGATGCCCTGGAATCTGCTCCCCATCAAACACACACACACACACATGCACGCACGTGCGCGTGCGCGTGCACCAACAGAGAGCAAAAGGAGCCTTGCACAGGTTTTCTAGTTTTCCAGTCAGATCTGGTGTCAGAGACTGAGCTGCGTCTGTTCTGACCCGGACACATGAGCCACGCGCAGCACAGGCTTCTCTCCCGCTAAGTGAATATTGCATTCAGCTGATATGTGATATTTGAATTTCCCATTAGGTGCGGGGAACAGTATGTGTCGGAGGGAAATACTGGGTGATCCTTGCTGGTTTAGGAGCCTCGCTGCGAGGTCGCAGTGTGTCAGGACGGTGGTGAGACTGCCGTTGCTGACGGGGGTCACCTACATAGGAACCGGTGGGTCCCTTTGAAAGCTGACTATCATCGAACAGAAACTCTACCAGGCCACTGTCATCTTCTCCAGAGGCTTCAAAAGGGTTTTTTTCTAAGGGAGAACCCATCACCTCGACAGGGAAAGATGGCAGATTGAAACCAGCTGTTGTATTGACATGAGAAACTTCTTCCCATTGGCGTCTGTCAGCTTGTTCAAACTCAGCTTTCAATTTCCCACGGCGGAGCAGGAGGACATCAAACTAGAAAACAAGACAGAGGTGGCTCTTTCTGTGGAGAAGGAGAGGAAGCCATTGATTTTTCCCCCCATTTCACCATCAATCTGGTGAAGAAGAGGCCGGCTGCGGATGCTCAGACAGCTGATGATGTGATTTGTAACCATGGACCACTGGTGAGCGGGAGAGAATTGCTGCCGCTCTCAACACGTGGCAGAGCGACTGCCGCTGCCCTCAGCATTCAGCCACGACATCAACAGCAGGGGATCCACCGCTAATCCCCATCAACAGAGGGACGCTTTCCAACAGCAACTCTGTATTCACCCGCAAATCTGTTGGAGCTTGTGTCACCCCAGCTACTTCCTGGATGTTCTTGATGTCACATCGTGTCTTAATGTTCATGTTTATATATAATTTTTAACCTAATAGCATGATTAAAGTTTGCAACAAAAACCTAATTTTAGCTTCTTTTAAGGCGATACATTTCAGGTAATAATATCTAACTCCAGCCTGTCTCATGTGATCCATCTGTCAGATCAGAGAGAAAGATGTAAATATGAGTCAGCGATTCAGGTTTGCTGATTTATTTGACACAAATTTTCCAACAAACACACACTGTGGTACGTTTCCTAAATACTTTGGACGGAAGGAATGGCTGAATGTTGACACTCACGTGGGCTGCTCAAAGGTGGTTATTTTGACACAACATGGCAAAGCCACAAAGACCATTGTAGTGTTTCTCTGAACATGAAGTTGTCGTGCATGTTTTCTAAGGGAGGCGTAATCCTGATGCGATCATTTGCAAATCAATTAAGCACGCCTCCGCTGCCATTAAATACAAAGATAACAGCCTAGAAGATAAGATGCAATTTATATGACATATCAAATGAGGCTATAGCTGCCTAGGAACCCTGATAACAGGAAGATATATTTAAATCCTTTAAAGTGAAATTAAAAAACATCTAAAATTAAATAGAGACATATTGTATCTACTCTATCATCATGTATTTAATGTTCTAAGACCCAAAACTTCAATTCAAGGACCAATATCACATCATAAATACGAGACATTTTCTACAGTGCAATTAAATTAAACGCATAATGACTGATAAGATTCATCTTAGAATCAATTTGAGCCTGGCAAATACACAGAAATAGCTGCCACATAAAGTGATAATCTACAATATATTCCCTGCCCTGAGCACACGCGCAGGTCCGCCGGCACTGAGAGCAGGCCGCCTGGATCAAACCGGATCACCCGAGGAGCTGAAAGAGTTGAACTACCTTGACTCACAACATGCATTTGTCAGCAGGAACCAAAGTGCCTGTTCTGCATGCGTCCAACTCGTAAGCGCAGCCTACACAGCAAGAACAAACACTACTGACAAGAAAGGACCCGCTGCTAAAAAAATAAATAAAAAAATAAAGCAAATTCTCCACTGACCTGGGACCTTTGGAGGGAGCAAAGGGGCCGCCCCGTGTGCATACGCGAGGTTCAAACAGACTTTAAGACTGCATTATCTGTGCTGCGGACCCCCCCAGAACCAATCTGTGGCCAGTGGAAGCCTCTACAGTGGAGCAGACACATCAGACATCACTCATTCACTCGCTTCCTAGGTGCCTTTGTCAGGTGATTGCTGGCGGAAAAGGAAAACAGATCAATACATCTCCCATGGGTCTGACAGGTAATCTTTACCTGGGATGAAATATGAGTGGTACCAGCCTACCGGATTCCTTAACGGTAACAGGGCAATTGACTGGCGGCACGGAAGCCATTCCTCTGCTTCCTGGCCATCGGAAAATCATCTTGAGGCGTGCAGTCTGGGCGAGATGTCGTTATGGTAACTGCTAATTATCAGAGTCAGGCGAGGTCTTCCCCCTCCCATTACTAGGGGAACTGTTAATGACCTGACATATCATCCCGTTCCGTCAATGCTTCGGCGCCAAAAAACACGGCGACGGATACGCCACTTCCAGAACAAAAAGCGCTTGGAAACAGAAACGTGAAATAGAAAGTGGTCATCAGAGGCTTCTCCTCTCTGATTACAGTCCACCAGGACAGGCTGCAGCGGTGGACACGGCGCAGGCGGGGGAGGGCCCCTCTCTGTCTCCACACTTTGACTGATTCCTGTGGCAGGATGTCCTGCATGAGGCATCCATTTAGACGGGTGTGCACACACAGCATTTATAAATGTCAGCCTCGGCCAACACGATCACATAAAGCCTTCTCCTATGGATTATGGCAGACACATAACTCACATTAATTGGCAAATCTCATTCAACTAAATGTGACTCTTCCCTTAAATATGGCTTTTAGTGTCTGGAAAGACATGCATATTGTCCTGAATATTCAATTCATTTTACTAAAAAGGGATCTCGTGATCATTACTTGAAGTGCATACCTGTTCCTCAGGGTGATTTAGGATCTCAGTTAAGGGTATTATATTCTTCAGGCCAAACTCACACTGCTGCTACTCTTCACGCCAATATTCTGAGTAAAATACATTTCTGAGATCCTCTCTGGTGGGGGGTTGAAGGCTAACTGTTAGCGTAATGCAAGTGACAAGCGTTTTTCTGAAAACGCTGCTTGTTTACCAGCTTGGCAAGAACTGTTGCGTTTGATGTCACTGTTTGCCGCCATTGATCTTTTAATGCATCTGATGCTGAGGGAGACAGATTAATGTATACTACCAAGGGTGCATGAGAAGGCGGCTTTTTGGTGGCGCGTCCCTCTGCACAGCTCTTCAAATGACTCCACCGCCACTGAAGAATACGTATCTGTAGACGGCCTTGAACTTGCAAACATGTGAGGCCATTTGAATATGGAAGGTAAGCTGAGGAGAAGGGGAGGCGTCCCTCCGAGGACCCCAGCTACACTCCCTCTGTGTTGTGCTAATCAGCGCCTTTGTACAAACTGTACCATTTTCAAATCCATGCTAATCGGCAGCCTGTACTTTATGTGGCTCTCTGGCGTTGGTAGCCTCTTTGAACACTGCAGCAGCATGTGGTAGCTCAACATTCTGATGCCCTCCCGTCTCACACAGAGCCTATGCGCTGCTGCCATTAAGCAGAGCAGACCCCCCGCCCCCAAACCCACCAGCCGTCCAGCCTCACCTGACAGTTCTCCCCCTGTTCCTGTAGACAAATGCCGTGCTACTTGACTGGTCATAATTGCTGGATTGTGTGGTAGCAGGTGGCCCAGAGACCGTGTGTGAAAACAGGAGGAACCGTGGACGCTTCAGTGGAACAAGGGGCCTCTCAAAGCCGTTTCCATCCTTGATGGCGGAGGGCTTAACAAGGCTTGATTGCATTAACATTTGTCATGTTTAATGTGCTACCTTGAAAGACTGGATCCAGTAGTAATAATGCTGATTTGAGGCGTAATGATGAGTTTTGTGTTTCCAGCAATTTCTGACACAGTAGCGTTCATTTTGCCACTTTGAATCATAGTTTAAATACCTGTTTGGATGTACAACTGTAATTTAAATATGTTTAATCACTGGGGTTTGGGCTGAAAACCATCTAAAAAAACAGAACATATTATATTATATTAATGAAAGACCTTTTTGATAGAGGGAAGTGAATTGTTTGTCTTGTGTAGTAAGGAAATGGCCCTTTTTCACTTTCCTAAACCATCAATCCTACAACTATTTTTAACCCCATGGCTCCATCATGCTTTGTTTTAAAAGAAAAAAGCTGAATTCCAAATATTTTCCCTGCATGCACTCCTTCTCTGTCATTGCTATAATACTGAGATTTGAAAAAAAAAATTTAAATGTGATTCTAGTTTACATGAGTTACAAAGATTTACACATTTTCATACATATTCTCTTTCAAATGCAATACAGGTGCAAGTTTTCTATTCTTCTTCTACTCAAGATACTTTTATGTATTTTGCTCTTCATGCTCACTGCGCCCCCTAGAGGAAAGAGAGATTGTCCATCTGAGCAGAAGCAGGTGGACTGAGTCTCGCATCCTCCAGACTCGCACTGGAACCAGCTCCCGGTGCCTTCGCTCTCTGCTGATCCCTCTGAAATAGGTTGTTGGCTGCAGAGAGAGAGCAAGAGACAGACAGACAGACAGACAGACAGACAGACAGACAGAAAAATGAGAGAGAATATCATATTCTGGACATGAAACACAACACAGACAGCAATCAGTAAAAGACACCCACATAAATCACATTTTCTTGACTGTTTCAATGGATTCTGAGGTTAAAAAAAAAATAATAAATTGCGTCTATGGCTGCTGGTTTGCTCGCTGTTTTAGGTATATTAAAATAAAACTTTGAGGCAATCCTTTTCTAATAGGTTAAATATTAATGAGGTTTTGGTCAAGTGAGCCAAATCCAATTTGGCCCCATATGACTTGTGGACATGGTTATTAAAAGGCCAATTTGTGCTGCTTCTTTGCTTTAACTCCCCC
>BJFM01000839.1:34675-52413 GCA_016586285.1 Arothron firmamentum
CCCCCCCCCCCCAAAAAAAAAAAAAAACCAAGAGAAAAAAGTTAGCAGCGGTCACACAAGACATTTGTGAGGCGGTCCCACAGCAGAGGACGGGGGAACTAGAAGTGACATTGTGGCTCTGGGCTGTCTCAGAGGATTAGGCATTACAGCATTCACTGGCATGTGCTTTTGCTCGCTCCCATTATATCTGCTTGTGCCTCTTTCCAGATGACTTCTTCCCCAAACTGATCCGCCGGGCAAGATAATTGATTAATATTTCTTGAGGGAATGATGACTAACTGTTGCTGAGGTTCAACCCAAACAGGGAGCTTAAACACGAGCAAAGGAGTGGATCAAAATTCTGGGGTTTTCATGTCTGACAGATACGCCGAAATCACAGGGAGCGTTTGATTTCGGGGTGTACCACGTACACCAGGAACACTGAAGCTCCGGCTCAAGGTCACAGACAAAATTAACAACAAAATTCCACCACTTGTACCATTACATTTCTCTCATTGTTCCAAGTAATGTCAAAATTGCCATATAGTCTAATGATAGATGTAATTACGCAGCTTTATACTGTATATATTAGGCTAAAGTTTAAAGTTCTGACTGGCAACATGCCACTAATTCTAGTTGATGTCATGCAGGCCAAGAGTTTTCTCTGTAATCCTGCTGACAAACAGAACCCAAAACACACTCTCCTTGGCAGAGCCAATAAAAGCATCAGAAGAGTTTAGAGGTAAAGTGAGAAGCGCTGGTTTGATCTCACATCGTGGAACACTGTGGGTGTTTGTCGTGTCTAGAAATGCAAACTGACGTGTTGCGTCACTGGACTTTGGCCTGAATCCACATTTTGAAATGGTTTTATGGATATTATGGATGCTGTGTCCTTCAGTCTAACGATGGACAGGAATACGCAACTTGTTGCCAGGCAGAGTATAAAACCAAGCATCAGTAATGGTCTGTGAAGGTGTTGGTCTGTAGGATCACAACAAGCAAACAGGTGTATTTAGAGTGGTTATTTGATGACTTTAATAAAAATAGGCGAACATTACCTGTATTCCAGAATTTAAGCTAAGGAATTTAGCAATCTTTAAAGCAAAATATCCAGAATCAGGAAAAGGAAGCAGATCACAAAAAGGAAAAAAAAAAGCCTCCCTTTAACATAAAAAGGGGGTGTGAATGTGCCTCTCATAAGGCAACAAGAAGAAACTTCAAAAAGAAATTTCAGTTTGATCCAAACGTACACCTGACTGCTTTTACATCAAGGTCGGCAGACGTTAAAAAGGGCAACAATGGCAGAATTACGGTACATGCATTTATTGTGGGTAATAATGAATGGAACTATATTACCATCTTAATAAGCTCTCATGTGATGCTCTCTAAAAACAATCATTACAGGCCTTCCTGGAGCACTCCCCTTCCCCCCTGTTTATTAATCAGCTAATTACACATTGACAGTAATGGGTCTGCTGATTCTCACACTTAAATGAACAGGACTGAATCGCGCTTTAATGATTAGCCTTTTTGTTTGTCTCCACTGCTCGCACTCCTTCTCCCTCTAATGCACACAAATGCTCACAGGCAGCATTCTTTCGACAGCTAAATAAAAAGAACATTCAAATGTTTCCGAGCAGATCCCCGGGGGAGTGGGCGTGCACTAAGGAGCACCTGATTGCTACAAAATGAATCTACATTAAAAACAATTTTTATGGCTACACTGTAACAACCTGCGCTAAAATGCTAAAATCTGCCTCAAGCGACTGCGAAAAATCAGAAAAGTTTGGCGCAGCAGCACAGGCAGGTGCAGGTGTGGGGCGCAGTGGGGGAGGGGGGGTCCTGAAGGACGCGTGCAGGGTGCAGAGTGGAGCCAGAGAGGGCGAAATAGTGCGGTGGGCTGCAGTTCTGTCAGCAGAAGTGATGGCTGAGTGGTGGCGTTATTTGTCTTGTGCTGCCACACGGCCCTCGCGCCAGCCTGGGCATTAATGAGAGGGGGCCGGACCGCCGGGCAGGAACACGGAGGCCCTCCGACGCAGGTGATCTGTCACGCAACCGTCTTGCTCAAGCAAGGAGACACGTGAAGACAGGCATGGAGGGGGGGGGTGAGAAGAGCGGCGCCGACCCGGGCATTCTGCTTTCAGCATTTACAAATTTTTACAGTCTGAATAGGTTGGCTTTCTACAAATGCCACAGATTTAAACATCAAATGGTCAGTCTTTGTTTATTATCATCATTCCTTTATGAAGATAAGAAAGATGGGCAGTATAGAAGGTAGCGGGGGAGGGGGGAAGTGGAATTATTAATTATTCTGCGTGTGAGACCAGCTGAGCCTATTAAATCCATCAGGATCTTTCCACTGATTCATCTTTGCCTTATAAATCACTCCTCTACTTTTGTAGAGAATGTATTTATTTTAATTTTCAATGATCCAACACAGTAATTACCTTACTGCAGATGTTAATTATCAATATTTGATAGACAAATTGGCCAAATCAGTAAAATTGAAAGTTCTAACCATATTTTTATAAATTTTCAACACTATAACAGACTGCTGTATGTCAGCTAAGGATTTGTTGGTTGGACTTTGATTGCTGGGTAGTGTGAAAAGTAGAAAATGGGCAATTTAAGGTTGAGAAATGGAGCAGTTGTCTAATCCAAACAGAAACCTAGCCTGATAAGTTGTTGTTTTTTTTCTCCTCTACGAGCAGCCCCAGCACTGTTGTTGAAGTGTTAAAAGGGTAAAGAAAGAAGACAAAGCAACAGCTGGGTACCGCCGGAGTAATTCCCAATGGAGCCGTGGAAGACACCTCAAGTCACAGACCATTTTCACTCCTGATTACAGAGTTTCAAATCAACCTGTAACACAGGGAATGGCCCACTTCTTCTTGCCAGCTTGTCGTGTTCGAAAACCTCCGCCCGGCGAGCCGCTCCTTTCTTCCTTTACTAAATGCACCAAACAATCTTTCCATGCAAACAAGATGTTTACCAAAACACGTCAATATTCACTAAATCAATGCATCAGATTTTGTCTCCGTGCACATTTGCGGCAGAGGGGCATCGCACCAGGACTTGTACACAGAGAGGGTGAAAGCTTGACAGAGGGAATGTGTATCTCCTGGTGCTGGTGAGATTACTGAGAGGAGACGCAGTACAGCAGGCTGCCAAGGTAAAGATTTATACAGAGCAGTTGCAGCAGCAGAAACTGACATTGGACAGCACAGGATGCATGATAAATCACTGTGGACAGGGGGCACTAGACTCAAAATGCGGGAGAAAAGAGAACGGGGGGAGGGCGATGTGCCAGTCTAAGACAGGACTGGGACATCTACAAAAAAAAAAAAAAGGTTGCGATGTTTCAGTTCAAAACGATATTAGTAGAACTATTGGCTGTAATTAAATTGAAATCATCTGTCAGTTAGGAAGGAATCCCCTGTAGAACAGGTGCGTTTTTATCATGAATACCTTTAACGACAGAGCACAGGAAGCGTTGGGAAGCTGAGGGATGCCTGCATGTTGAATAGAACGGGTCCTTAAGGGCCAGGGGTGAATCCTTTTTTACTTTTATGGGAAGCGGATGAGCGGCGGGGAGGTGAAGGACAGAGTTAGCGGCTGTTCCATAACTCAGAGCAATAAATGGATGCAATCTGTATCCAAGTAAAGCATTGGCTGTTTTCAAATTCCACCTCTTTTATCCAAATGAGTGATGGACCCTGGAACAGCGTCCTGTGCGGCAATATTAATATACATCAGAGGCCCGAACCCCTCACTAAATCAGGGAACCACCAGCATTTGTTATTTAAATGACAAACGGCCGCGGCGAGACTGGGAGAAAAGGAGTAGAAGAGAAGGTGGACAAACCAATTCAGATTTCAATCCAGGCAAACACACGAGGCCCCGAGCCGTGACTCTAATGAACAAAGGCAGCTCCGCCAGTCTCAACAGACACAGGAGCCGAGGCTCAGAGCCCACATCCCCTAGAATGAACTTCACATCGCTCCGCTCTTCCTCTCTGCCTTCAATCAGACCATCACAACCCACAGGTTTAAGCCTTGGTGCCAGACAAACATTTTGCATTCCCCAAATTTAGAATAATAGGAAAGGGAATATTTTGGAAAAAATAAAAGATAGCCCAGAGGTGTCATAAAACACGATGTCTGCTAAATATTGTTTTCAGACAGCTGCTGAGAACCAGATGCTAACAAACAGAAGAAATCACATAAAGAAATCACAGCGGGACTCACTGAGACGACACCATTCATTTAAGTATTCAGGAGGTTTTTGTGAGGGGTGAACGTGACGTCATCTGTTGTTAGAGGAACTACTCTCTCTGTCTCTAAACGTGTATGTTTTGTGGAAGAAATAAAAATAAATTGAATTTCTATTTTACACGAGAAAACAACAGAATTGTGGGTTTTACTGCTCTGGCAGCCCATGAAAGTCACAGAGTTATTGCACAGATTGTAAAGCATCTTGAGTGAGGCGACTGAGCCACACAAGCTGAAATCTGCATATTCCAATAAGCTCTGTGAGCGCCGGAGAAAGCAACAGAGCAAATGCAGTGGTCGTCATCTCCCGTATCAGAGACCATAACATGTCATAAATCAAACTTTCTTGATCAAATCTGAACCAAGGGCACAGAAACGAAACTGCTTCATATGAATCTGGAAAATCACAGGATGCAGATGCAATACACTCTGTCTAACTGGACCTCTCTGAATTTTAATTTTCTCCTCTGAATTCCAGCCATCTTGGATTAATAAGATTGCCAGACTTTAACGCAGTGCCTGTACAAAATTTCATCACAATCCATCTTGTGAGTGAGGTATTACGAGGTTCCCAGTCGTGTATGTAGGGAGTCACCTGATGTAGGGATGGACGCAACCTCTGGTTCCCCCCTCCTCCTCCTTCTCCTCCTCCCAGACTCTCCTGTGCACAGCAACTCCGGAATGACATCAGCTGCCCTGGTGGGAAGGTAGTAAAATGATTATGCACAGTAAGATGATGCAGTCCTCATCAGAAATGCATTCATTTGCTTTTCTGCCAGCACTACATCTTCGCATCTACCTCATCTGTGCTGCAGAAACAACTGCTTACTGACTCTAAACTATTGCTATCCAAATATTTCTTCCTTAACAAAAGAGAAGGGGAGTGTTTTACGAGGTCAGGGGCTTGAGTGCTCGTGCATGAGCGGTTGCAAGGTTCAAATAAAAAAATGACACCTGCTCTTATGTCACATGTCAGGAGTCTTGAAATAGGGAACCCCCCACTGGCTCAATAGCCATGCCTTCAGATGTAATGTTAAGGTCAAGGTCCACTCCATCACTGTGGGCTGATGTGCTCTGCGCAGTGTGTATTTATGGTCTGGGGGGAGGGGCTTGAAAATGGTTCAAACAAAAATATTCCAGTATCATTTTTTTATATACAACTAAGCTGCATGCTAAAGCAACATGGGGCGCTAATACATGCCAGTAAACAGACCCAGTAAAAGGCATTCATGTCATACAGACGGGGGCTCTTTTGGAACTGCAGGGCCACACGGAATAACAACAATAACTGGCGCATGCTCCAATCAGGGCCCATCAGGGTGGGCTTTAAACAGGCAGCACGTTCCCCGACCTCAAAGCCCATAAATCACATGATGGAGTGTGCCAGCGTGGGGTGTTGTGAGCTACACAGAGCATGCTTTAAGTGAAGTCTCTATGTTGTATAATCAATAGATATAAAAATAAATGGCCTGACCGTTATTCTCTCCCTGCTACTCCTCTCTAATAAAATCCCAGTAATGCATATTTCATTTACTTTTATACTTATTGATTACCTGTACTTCAGTTAGTAAATCACGCACCTATCGATCCCTCAATCGTAGTTCTGTCGGACAGCACATAACCAGCCATTTGTGCTGCTGATAAAGAGCTCAGGCATTGAACTTCCCACAGTAAATCTTTGCAAACTAACTTTTTAATTCCAAAATCGATCCGGGCTATAACGTCACATTATGTCACAAGGCATGACTGCGGTATTAAAGTAATGCCCCGATGCATTTGGTGGTAATGTGCGGAGGTCCGTCCCTCCACCTCTGTGCTCATTACTCGGAGTCCGGAGCGCTCTGAGGGCCCTCCTAGCCCAGAGGGAGACGAGAGCCCTCCCCCGTCACCTAGGAGCCCACGGAGACACTCAGCGCAACGCTAATCAAACATGAGAATACCATCAGCTGGCTCATTAACCGAGGCAAAACACCCGCATTCATCTCACAGCACAAGCCGAAGGCCCTTTAGAAGCACGTCTGCAAATCTGAGAGAAGTTGTAAAAACATCCACATCGCTGCCTTTATTATATCACAGCTGTTACTTGGTTGGTTTTAACAGCACAACAGATGTTGCCCAGTTGTGTGTAAAAAAACTGCGACAAGAACACAAAAAACTGACTCAAGGCTGAGGAGTGATGAAAGAGAAGCTGCATTCATGTAATGAAGACAGCCAGTAAGAAGTAAATGTCACCAAAGACACAAGGACACTGAAGAAAAAGACTCCAAGATAGATTTTTCAGGTCATATGAGACACTTTCAAAAGCGGTGCACCTCAGGGCAAAGAGAAAACAACACTGACACAGGGTCAATTGTAATTTTGGAGCCCGCGTCCAAAAGCAAATATATCAATTAAAAATAATAAATCAAAAGCGGAGGGAAGAGCTGCAGCTACAAAATGGCCATCTATTTTCATTAGTGTACACACGCTTCAGGTGTGAGCAGGATCTCAAGATTAATAGAGGCATTCAAATGAATCAGAAAGGATTAGGCTCTCCAGGGAGCATAATCGATAGCTCCAAATCAATAATCAATAGGCCACTCACACCAATATACTAACTGCTGACACCAAGATCTCACAATTAAAATGAAAACTTTGAGGGGGAGTGGTCTAAGACCATGATTTATCTCACAGCGCAGGTGTCATTTAGAAATAAATAAGTCGATAGCTAAAAGCTGCTGCTGCTTGGCTCAGGTGAAAGACGGTGTTGCATTTAAACGTGGTCACCAGCCCCCGCCATTACGGCCAAATCCCACCAAGCACTGCGCCTATTCCCACACCGAGAGGAGGATAAACACCGTGGCCTTCATCACTTAGCATCAAATCTCTGCCCATTGCCACAAACAGGAGATGACGGCTTTTATTAATACAGTATCATTTTAACCTGGCTGAGGCGCCAGATTAACGCTTAAACTCCCTTCATGGAGGAGAACGCTCTCCCTGCAGGGTGTGGGAAAGAGAGAAAGGTCCCATGTGCAGCTGCTGAGAATCACAAACACACCAGGATCCGAAGAAATGAGGAGGGGGTGACATGAGAGCAGGAGCAGAAATATTCCTGATGTGATCGCTCACAGCCAAACAATAGTAAATATTTGATATTTGTGGTTTTGGGGGAAAGTAAATGGTGCCGGGCTGGGCCATGAGGACGGAGCAGCCATCACGCTGCAGAGTGGATTCGAGCTGCTCAGGGAGATTCAGCTCGTACCGTCCGACGGGACACATCTGACGCTCCCTCTCGTCAACCCCCCCATCCCTCATTCATTTGGGAGTATGATTTATACTTTTTGAAGTGAAGGGTCTTGAATCCTGCTATAAAGGAATTAAGAGGTCTCCCCAGAGCCTGCCATTCAAATGAGAGCATGGCAGGGATATGAGGGCTTTTTAATAGAGAGAAATTAGTATTCACAATGCCTCTAACTGGAATCTGAAGGAACCTTTCAGGTGGAGAAGAAAGGGCCAGTTAGAAAAGAAAGCCCTAAGAAGTCGGGGCTTTTCATAGCAGTCGTGTTTTTGCCCCTCATCAAGGAGCGTTAGAACGCTCTGTGAAATAACCCAGGAGAGCGGCGAAAAAGAGCGCGTGTGAAACAAAATTAAGAATGCGCCATAAATAGGCAGAGTGGAAACAATAAAATGAGGAGTCTTGAACGACTTCTCCATAGTCCCTGTGCAGATCCAACAGTTCCAGGGATGGCTGGGAGCAAGTGAAGCCTTCACAAACACTTTTTGGATCTTTTTTTTTTTTTTATGTTTTTACACAGTCCCAGAAATACAAGGATTTGAATCGGCACTGGAACTACACAAACTTTGGATTTTTTAGTTTAGGAACATTGACCTTGAAAACTACTGAATTAAAGTGTGACTGAGTCTAACTGCACTTGTCTATCATGGCATCAGCTCGTTCTTTTAGCCCAGGATTTAAATTAAGGCTGATCTAAGGTCTCATCTCTGCAGCTAAGAAAGAAACTAAACACTGTTGCAACATCTTGACCTGACTTTTAATCTGCTGTTGAGGATGTTGACCGAATTTACAGGCAGAAAAGAAACATCAGCCTTATTCATTCTGCATGGAGTCAGCCATGCTGCACTGACCTGGTTCTACGGTGGCCCACAGAGGACAACAGAAAAATATAATGCTTTTGCAATAATAAAGATTTTTTTAATACTATAAATAATTAATTTAAAAAAATATGTTTAAATAATTTTTTAAAAAGACTTTCGACGTAACATTTGGTTTCATCTACCTGTTTCTAATGACTGCTGAGGAACATCTGAGATGGGAGTTGTCTGACACCGTGTCAATAGGACACACCGGCATTCGGGACAAAGGCTTCAACTAGAGAAGGAATTGACAATTATTTTTACATAATGTATGACATGATTGATGTCTGCTCAAAGGAGACAGAAAAGAATAGTTAAACTACCTGCTTTAAATCCCGCTTTGCAACAGAAGACTGCCAGATGCTACAAGAGGAAAGAGAAATACAATTTAGAGTGATGAATGTTGCTTTGAAAGGTGTTTGGTGTCTTACCATCTCTGACAGGGATCATGGCAGAAGGATCTTTGTCTCTCCACAAACACTGACATGCTGCTGCGCTGCAAACCACAAAGGAGAAAACACGGTTTAAAAGAAACGGGATGTGTGTATTGCTGTTTCACATTTAGGAGGAGGATGGTAGTCTCCTTTAACCTTTCTGGGAAGTTGCCTCCTGTCTTTCCTGATGCAGCAGGCTGCAGAACCAGGAGCTCGCCTCAGGCGCGAATGATGCCTAAATGCTGCAAGGACATTTTGTATCAGTCTGTCTGGTTAGGTTACGGTTAGCGGACGTGCAGGTAGAGGCTACCTCTGTGAGAGGCCCGTGAGGGGAGCAGGAAGGTAGGTGAGGGACAGTTTCCCTCGAGGGAAAGCTGCTTGTCAGAGTCCCAGCTCGACAGAAGTCCATTCACGGCCGTCCCGACTCCACAGTCCCCCTCAAAGAACCAGTCGCTCTGTTCATCATCACCTAAACAGGTAATATGTTAATAGAATTATCAGCTCTGTAGACTACACAAAACTCTAGTAAATTTCTACCAGAGATGATATGCAGATTTTCAGCAAATGTTTGTCCCTATAAATACTTCTGCCGATGCTGTCCCCAGACATGAAGTGCTCATCAGACCTGTCAGTCAGCAGAGAGCACGCAGGAACCATGGCTCTCACAGTCAAGGTGTAGTGACAACTGTTAAATCAGAGGCCGCCTGGCCCCACCACAACTAATGAGATTAGCAAAGGCTTCAGCGCTCATTAACACGACATGACAACGTCTTATTAGAGTCGCCTGGGTGCCCAGCAACCAGTCCATTGTAACAAAACCTCCCCTTAGCATCACCATTCCCTCACAGTGGAGCTCGGTTTTGCCTGAACCTGACTGCTCACCTTCAATCTGACATGAATGCTCCATCGTTGGGGCAAAATCCTCAAAATTAAATCTTATTAGTCAGAACAACATTAATAGAATAAGCTACTAAGCTTTAAAAACCTTGTCTCCCCTCGTCATTGGTGAACAGGCCAGGGTCACTGCTGCACGTGCTGCTGGTTTCCCTGGAAAAAAAGGGGAGAGCTATAAATAAATGTTCACCATTGACCTGTTTGTACCAATGAAGAAGGAATTTTGGCATTTTTATTTGGCGTCTCAATTCCTGATGGACTGTTTACGGTCAGTCAACGTTGTGTCATCTGAAAAGTGAACAATGTGCATCAAACATTGATATGGCCCACTCAATATTTAACATGTAACGTTCTGTGATACATATAATGAAGAAATCCAGAGACATAAATGGAAATGACACAGAAAGACAGAGCACGCTGCCTTCTCTCTTTCTGCAACAGGAAACACAAAGACGCGAAGCAGGGGCTCTGATCGAAGCCACTGAGTGACGTGCACAATCTAATTGAATATCCTCTGCTGTCAGCTCCAATCTAATCTGGCCTGCGTTGTGAAGGATGACAGGGGAGCGAAACACATTCTCCTGCCTGCTCCCCACCACCCCCGACCCCCCCACCCCCCTCTGGGTGTGCCCCCCGCACAGAGCGACCAGCAGACGTGCAGCTTCCACCAAACAACTGGCCAACATCTGCTGTGTGGGCTGCCTCCGCTGACTGCTCCATTGCTGCTCACGCTGCGCCCTCAGGCAACCCCACTGCTCCCCCCCCCCCACCCCGATGTAGCCCAGACCACCCTGGCCTTTTCCTGCCTTTCTCACACCTCAGCCACCTTCAGCTGGGTCCTCCAGACACTCAAAGGTCACGGCGGAGGGTGAGAGGAGGAGGAGGAGCAGGGATGATGGAGATGTTCAGACAATACCAGAAGACTTCCCTAAGTGGAATGCACTCTTATTAAAAGAGTCCCACCGGGACGTTCTCTATCAGGACTGCATTTACAAGAGATGAACTCAGTGAAGATGTGATGGTCTGTGGAGTGAAAGCAAACCATCGAGTATCATTTATTAAAATAGAATCTTTTGAAAAATAAAATAATATCGAGCCAAATTGTTCAATATAGCATTAGTAATAATAAATTCCATGCCTTCCTGTCTCCTGTTGAACAAATTGTTTTTGGCCAGGATGCATTGAGCATTATAAAGTCATTTAATTCTGGCTGAGACACTGTTGATTCTGCCTTCCTGGGCATTTGTTAATGACATAAACACAGAGGAGAGCCTAATAGTCTTGACTGCTTTGCAGTATTTCTTCAGATTTATCGCGGCTGACCTTGCTCACAGGAGAGAGCTGGGGGGGTCACACATGTGCTGATACAGTTCTTTACCATATTGCAGAGGACTGCCAGGGATGACAGGATCAGAAAAACGTCCGTCCAGCCTGCACATCCTCCTGGCCAGATGGCCCTGCATCATCTCCCCTCACAATCAAGAGAAGCAGATGTGGGCCTCTCCAGGGGAATCTGGAAGATCTGGCCGAGCAGAGCAGGCTGGACAGACCCTCCACCGCCAACCCCTTCAGCCGTCTCTCTGGTGTGGAACACCTCTGTACTCATCAGCTGGTATCAGGCGTAAACAGCTATTCACTGTTAAAAATCCAAAATGGCCAATAATTTTCATAAATAGATCATCCAGTAAACCTACTTAGTATTAAGAAACTGAGACATTTTGAACCCCTGGACTAAAGGTGGATTCTAATTGGAAGCAACGTTGGACTTTTTATTCTGCAAAGTTTGAAAAAGAATCATAGCTATAAACAATTAATTAGAAGCACCAATTAAGTATTTATCTATATTAAGGGTGTAATGTGATGTCGCTTGAAGCAGCACAGGGCTGATGTGAGACCGTTTCCATTAAGTACTACCTAATTAATGGCATGAATAATTGAGTCTCTACTCTTTTTTTCTTAGGTCTCAAAAACAAAACACCTCCTCTTTCTTCAGTAATGACCTTTGCCGAGTAAAGTTTGGGGGAAACTTTGACTTAGACCCAGTAGCAGTACCAACCCATGAGTCAAAAAACGTATTCTAATGTGGATTAAGTGCTGTAAAACTGTCTTAATTAGATAATATGGCCATGGTAAAACAAAGGCAAGGGCAAAAGCTGCATTCCAGTATTTTAGAGCTGAACTTCCCACATGGCCTTATTGTCTCTGCACAAGCTAAAGAGGTGAAGCAAAACACAGTATCCAGATGAGCACTAATCATTAGGATATAATCCTCAACTCCTGGGAGAGGCAGATCAGTTTGCTCAGAGATTACAGGCTAGCCACCATTTATTGAGCCATGCCGGCTCATTCTGCAGAAGAATAAAGAAAAGGAAGAGACGGGTGGCGTGGGGGGAGGGGGGCAACAACAATGAATCTGTGGGCTCTTCAAACAAGTCGCCTCAGCCCAAATCCATGCCCTCTTCCATGGGTGTCTGATTATAAGGTTATCCCACCATCCCTGAGCTGCAGTAATTGGATTAGTCTCAGAGATTTATTAAAATTAACTTCGGCAAATGCCACAGCGCCCCCCCCCCTAAAAAAAAAAACCTCATGGAGTTTTCAAAACATAAATTACAGCACAATGATGCCCGCATGAGAAAGGCACACATGATGGCTTTGTTTGTCTTGTGGCACAGCTAAAGTCAACATCACCAGTAGCTGCACGCAGCTGAGGGCGAAGGCTGAGCCCACAACCACGTCTACGCGCAGGTGAGGGCTGCCTGCTGGGCCAGCCTGGGCGCCAGGTGGCTGCAAGGCCAGCAGGCTGGGCCAGGTCTAATCAAGGATGTGGGGCCCAACTGGAGCTGCCAACATCTGCTCTGCTCGCACACGAGTGGCTGAAGGCGAAGCTCCGCTCAGCGTGCGCATGAGAGTGACCTTGAGGAGAGTCGAAACAGTCTGTTTGAAAAACACCAAAGCGATCAAGCCGCTTCTGTGTCTGACATCAAATGGACTGTACACACTCACAGAGAAAATACTGCTGTTGTGCCACTGCTGCCATTTGTATTAATCCTTTGCCTCCATCATGGATTAACCATTAGATTGCTCAGGCCTGAGTACGAGGCGACAGTCTACTGAGCAGCAATCAAGAGTGTCGCAATCGTGTAAGTGAGAAATGATTGACAGTGTGCCACGCCGATCCCATTTATTTCTTCTCCGGAGCTCTTTTCTGTCAGAACAGCTATTGATTTTTCCATAAAGTAAGAAAAACAAGTACCACCCAGGGGCTAGAAAGGTCAGCACAAATTAAACCAGAAGATGTAAAGCCCTGTCCCATTAGAGTTACCTCAAATGTCTTATCCTCATAGAAAAAGGCAGGATATCTACAAGAGAACTATTTAACATATAATGATGGTTGGACTTCCAGCATCACTGAAGGCTTTCAAGTGTGATTACATGTTACATGAAAAGCTGCATTTTGGAGATCCACCCTACCCATATGCACTGCGCCCATGTGGGCAGTAGTTACAGCAACTATTCTGGCATTTGTTAGTTGAAGTTTAAAACCATCAGGTTACATCTCCCCACAGCTGCAACAACATGTCAACAAAGGTGCACGAATAGCAGCAAAAACATGCCACAGTCTTAAATTTTTAAATTTAACGCAAGGCTTCATGCATCATATACCAAAGTGAACATCAGTCTTATAGTTTAAATAGCGGCCATATTGATATAGGTTTTCCGCACCTACAGCATATTAACTTAGCCCACAGGATAGCAACTTTTGGCTCCCTCAAAAATATAATGTGCTTATACTGCATGTTGTCAGCTTAAGGCCATATTTAGCTTTTCTTAAATAGAAATCCACACAAGTGGGTTGAGTATGGGACACTGGGACAGCTTTAATTGCCAAACAAAAGACAAGGATGATTTCAGAACAAATCAATACCATAGCAAATCAGTTATTTATTTGTGACAATATTTTTCAAAAAGGAATTAATGAGCTAGCCGGTACCTGGAGGCATAACTATCAGAGATCCTTCCCTGGTGATCATTTCAGCTACTGGAGATGAGGATGAGGAGGCTCAATCATTCATTTTGAATGTCAACTCTATACTATAGAAAGTGGAGAGGTATGAGTGTGGTCCACGTTTTTGTTGGTGGGGTTGAGGACACATGAATACTGACATGTGACATGACTGAGAGAAGGTGTATAGATCATTTTGATGTCACACGGTTCAATTACTTCGGTCTCAGTTGGAGTGATAGCAACTTTTACACTGTGGCTTTAGCAATTGGATTATTTGTTTGGTTTTTACTGATGAATAATTATTTAATCCACTTAAAAAAAAGAGCTTACCAGTACTTTTTTAACTTTTACTTTTTATTTTTTTAAATGCTGAAGCTTATATGAATTTAATGTGAGATATTCTGACAAACACTGTATAAATTATTAAGTTTAGGTTTAATTAACATGTAAAAAATTACTTACCCCTCTGACATGTTCTCATCAGCACCATCTCTGTGCTCCTTCCTCTTCCAGCACTCTTTTCCCATCAGCCTGGCTCCTTCACTCTGTCGTTCCGCTCCCACCCAAGAGACTGACTTTTTCGGTACTCCTGACAGATGTTGCATGTGTGCAGACCTGTGTCTTCGTTTACTGTCTATATTGGGAACCTTTATCTTCGGCTGCAACCTCACCGTGACATCAGAGATCATCCGTTTGACCTTCCTCCGTCTCCTCAGCTGCCGTCCAGAGTTGTTTTCAGTTAAGGATTCAGACTCAGGCCAAGATGGCTGCCTAGTCCTCACAGGGTGTCTCATGAGTTGATGCCATCGGTTGTTTGAAACCATGTCATCAGAGTCACTGCAGTTCGCCACAGAGGCAGCCATGGTTGAGGAAGGGCTTTTCCTATATTCTTTCATCTCATCTAGGCTCGACTCTGAGGCCTCAATCCAGCAACACCTGTGCTTCAGGGGGAAGAAGGAGGACTCACGGTAGCGCTTCCGGCCTCGGCGACGGCGTATCTGCCGGCGCTGCCGAAGAGGACTCAAGACCATTTCCTCCCACAGCTCTCCCAACTTACTTTGCTCTGAAGTCTGCTCCAGGGCAGATACCAGGTCTTGCACCAGCTCATCCATCATGTTTCTGGAGATCGAGAAAGGACAGAGCTAATTTTTCCATTTACACTTCGTCATAAACAGTCAATTCTGGTTCAGTTTGAGACTTTGTGAAAAGGATCCCCTGTATTGATTTGCTGTTGATCCCGGCATTAAAATGCTTTTCACAGTGTGGAGATGGAACTGGTATGTGTTGCCAGAGTGAGTCAGTTTCATACACGTGACACTTTCCTAGTAAAAGTTAACAGGGGTACATTTTACGCAGAGGTGCTGTATTATGCAACGTTGGTGATAACAACGGCACTAACGTTGTCATTATCCAGAAGGAAAGTATATTACAACAAACTGTGCATGGTAAGCTTACAACGTTACTAAGGACAATCTTTGATTTCATTTTTAGAAAATGTATCTATGCAGAATGTTTTACTGTGGTAAACAAAGGGTCGATAAAGCAGTATATCTGAATACTGTCGCACGTCCAAATTGAAATGCAGTGCTATCAGAAGACAGTTAGCTGAACGCTATAACATTTAAAGCAGCAACAGAGCACCCAGAACATTGTGGGTGCCCGTACGGACAGACATTTTGACGGTGCAGAGCATCAGCACAGGTGAACAATAGCAGGGGGGCGGCTGAGCCGTCTGTACGCTCCATGTTACATAACACTACACACGTGAGCTCGGTAGCTCAGTCATCCCAAACAGAACAAACACATGATGTAAATTAACGGCGAAAGGCGTAGTTTATCAGAGATTTTATTATTTTAACACAGTAATAGTGTCCGATACTGTTGACAAGATAGAAGAGTCGATTTTGAACACTCACCATTTGCAGCCCCATTTGTTTTGTTTTCCTCACAGCTGAGACGTCAGAAGCGCTTCCGCTCTGCTGCCCAGCCAATCAAAAGCCTCCGATATTGTGACGTTTTTGTGGACCCGCCCACAAAACGCCACAGCTCATGATCACAATATTTCACCTCACACAATAAAATCGAAAATTAACGGCGTTCTATGTTCAAATAACTTCGCTTTGTGGGGGGGTTTTGTAGTTAGAGGCTACTTACAAGGAGGCAACTTCCTAAAACCATGCCGCCATTATTCATTGTCCATAAAATAAAATGTGAGAGGTTATTGACATAATGTGACGTATATGTCACAACATATTTTCTTTAGTTACTGGCTTTTCAGAGCTGATTTATTTTAATGTGCAAGATTATTAAAATCATTCAATCCGTCCCCACCAACTCAAAGCATTATGTATTCATTATTACAATAATCACTGAATAATACTAACTTCCTTTGTGTGTATACACACAAAACAGAACAACACATGTGAAGATAACAAAAAAATATATCATACTGAGAAAGAGAAGCCATATCGGGCTTGAAAGGAAATTGAAACATACGTAACATCTTGTTTGGACTACTTTAACTCCCTGAATGATGGATTGAACTTCACTGGAAACTGAGACAAGAACGATTTTGTTACTTTGTTACTTGCAGCTCCTTATTTATCAGATGTTTCACACATCAATGCCCCTCTTCAGGCACTGACGTCAGCCAGTTAGATTGTTCAGGAAATTCCCAGAATCAGATTAAAAACTGAGGTAACAAGAATTTATTACGTGAGCATGACACACATGAAAAAAAAAAAACTGATGTTAAGTTAAAGTTAATGAGAAAGTTTGCATATTTAATTTGTGGTAGATGTAACAATGTGAATTTATAAAAATGGCACAAGTCTGATTTTTTATAGATTACATTAATTCTATTACCTACACACATTGTAAGACAATAGTGCTTTAATAAGTGTTTTGTGATGTGTGACAGCTCTTAGTAATGAGGAATTCTCTCTTGGTGTGTTGCTGAATGAGGCAAAAAAGTCATTTACCACTTCTTTCATCTCTCAGGCGAAGCCAGGCCAAATAGTATTTAAAAAGTCTGTGAAAACGAGTACAAAAGCTGTTTAATCTCTCTCATCTTCCTCTTAATAACTGCAAATTTCCCCTTGGGCCCATGGGAGAGGACCTCACTGTGCCGCTGCCACCTTATCTGTCGCCTCCATATTTCAGCATGCCGAGCGGCTCCCTCAGTACTCAGCCCCCGGCCTGCTCTCAGAAGGGCCTGTGGGGAAGCAAGGCTCCCGGGTCCGCCATTGTTCAGGCCTGGGAGGAAAGTCCAGAGAGAGCGCTGAGCAAGAGAGTGGGAATATTAAAAAAAAAAAAAAAAGTTGAGCCATTGCTTCATTAAGAAGCAGCCTCTCACAAGCAAACATATCAGAAATAGCAGCCTTTCAGAAGCAGTAATTAGCAATTTGGAAACCATTCCCCCTCAGGATACACACTTATACATTTTCAATTTAGTCAGAGGCCTTACATTCACTTAATATTCATTGTTTCAGCCATCTTCACAATTTCGTGACACACATTGTCATTTCTTCTACTGCAGATAGAGTGTTTTATCTTTCGTGTAATTCTGCCGTTCAATGAGTCCTTTGCAAGAGCGGTTCATTTTTACAAATACGTTTCAAAGGGATTTGCAGAGAATGTACATGCAGGATATGATAGCAGCCGCTCTTCAGGAAGTGCTCGGCTAAGTTCACACAACTTTATGGGACGTCAGACCCAACAGAGCACCCTGGCGTGATGATATTCAAGCGCTAACTTTTTTGAGTCTTTATTGTAAGTTGTTTAGTTGTTATTTGCACACGAACTAAGCTTTGAAATGACAAACCTCTGCTATTTCATGACAAAATTCCAAACTCAAATGTTTGCTTCATTAAAAAAAACAAACCACATATCATACCTCAGGAGAGGACTGACACTGAGAGACGCTTATCTTGTGCTGCTGTGGAGCCTTTGTTTCACAAGCCTCCCCTTCCTTTCATTTCATTCACCATTGTCTAATGGAAATAATTGATTTTTTTT
>BJFM01000839.1:64233-83023 GCA_016586285.1 Arothron firmamentum
CCCCCCCCCCCCCCCCCCTCCATTTTGTGTTGAGTGGTCATTAGTCTGTTCAGAGCAGAGAGCCTGACCAGCTGGCGTGTGACGTGTGATGTCCCACGCTGCGCTGCACCACTGCGAGACCCCCGCGCCTTAGCTGCGTAGGCCCGGCACACCCCCTTTCCCCAGGCGGGCCACAGAGACCGCGGCGAGCCCTCGGCAGATGGAGCCTCCAGCGTTTCCTGTCTTTCTCCCGCGAGTGAAGACGAGGTGCGGCGAGCGCCAGAGGAGGCGCTGGCCCCGGCCCCCATCACAGATGCCAGGAGAAGGCTGATACCAAGGCGGGGCCCTGCTGGGAGGGTGCTGGGCCAGAACAGGTGCAATCTCAGCCCCTCGTTCCCCTCTGTCAGCACCTCAGTGGTGCTCTCTTCCTGTCCTCGCTCCTTCTCACTCACACACTCTGGAGGTGTTGTAGGGGCCACACTCAGCCCCTCCCTCCCTCCCCACAGTAACATATCCAGACACCAAACAGCTCCAGCAGACATGGCTCCCTCGCTGCTTTGTGTCTTCCCCTCACAAAGAGCAAACATTTTAGCACAAAAGTTGAGCAGCACAAGTGACCTTCAGAGGACAAACGCTGCACTTGTGTTGACTCAGACATTTTGCCGGCCCCAGCCAACCTCACTGTTACCGGCGGGGGGGAGGGGGGGGGGGGGGCAACTAACGTCCAACAGCCTTAAATCATATAACCAGTGGCTATGACAAAAAGGTGCTGTTGTATACATGGAACTGCTTCCTGCATGATGGAAAGAGTCTATGAGGGGCGGGAGGGGGTGTCGAACTCAAAAGGCCACCTTGACCCGTCCCTGCCACCAGCCTTGGTGAACTCCCAGTCCGACTGCAGCTCACACGGGCGACCTGGCCACTCTGACCACCACTGAATTATTCGAATAATTTCCCAGAAAGGCATCGCAGGACCTCCACAAGCAAGGAGGCCTCTGTGTTTCACAGAATGTTTGGTGTTTTATTGCCTTTAAGTCACTTCTAGGCCAGCGGAGGGGGCCCACATGATAAGAAAACCAGTCATGTGATAAATGAAGGAGCCCGTGTATGGGACTGAGAGGTGAAGAAGGGAAATAATAAAATACATGACAAACGTGGGGCTGGACTGTATTTTATGCTCAAACCCTCCCCTGCACCACCTTTAGCTGACCCAAAAACACCCAAATAGAGAAAGTGGGAATGATGACAACAATGCTCATAATAAATGCTGTTCACATCATTATTATTAATACAAAAAGAATAGAAGCCTTCAGTCTCATAGTTACGGTTAAAAAAAAAGTCTGGTTCTCCCGGTTGCTGTGACAGTATAATGGCAGCATAGATACCCCAGGGCATCCCACCTGGGGTAAACAGAAAAGCACTTGAAAAACTTTAACACCTCTTTCAATGTGGCTTCACTCCCACACACCCCTGCAGAGCTTTAAGGGGCTGCGTATCTAACAAAAACGATTAAAGCTTTTAATCTTTGAAAAGCAAAAAGCAAAAAACAGTTCTAATCAAAAAATGACAATGATCTGACTGCCTCAGTTGTCTGGAAAGGACCTCTTTGCAGTTTTAATTTTGTAGCAGAAAAGCTGCTGCTTCTGAGGCTCTTTTTAAAGAACCTTTGCTGCTCCCATTTATTTTATTCAAACAGCTAATAATCCCCTCGTGGCTGCTTCTAGCGTCAGACTTGAAGTGATGGCTGAGCCACAGCGGGGGAGCTGCAGCAGACACGCAGCCCCTGGTGGAATGAACGGGTCTCAATGTGCTTCGTAGTTTTAGCGTGTCTGTCCTCACCCCTCACTCTGCAGGGGCCCCGACATTAGGCCCCAGCTATCGCCACATCTCCCCATTTTCTTTAATTACGCTCCAGCATATTGCTTTTGGGCCATATGGAAGGCAGATATTGAAACCAGATAAGATGTACAAACATCTTTCAGCGCCACAGTATATTAACTAGCCCTGGAAGCATGTTATCTTTAGTTGATCCTTCCAATTAGCGCCGAATATCAAAATACATTACGAAAGGCCTGCTGACAACAGGAAGGAAAAGCATTTCAATAATGGAAGCTTAGTCCATTTTCAGTTTTATTAAACTTTTTTTTTGTTTTCCTTTAGCCATTTGCACCACGCTAACCGTTAAAAACACAAGCTTAAGCCTAAAGATTCCCTACAGGTCTGGAAGTTTCAGAGAAGCTTGGCAAACTGCTGCTTTACAAATAAATTTACAAAAAAATACAAGGAAAACTTGAAGAACATGGAGAGGTGTGGAGATGTGGGTGTGCTGACGTGCTGCATACGTTCCATTAAGAGGCGGGACTGTTAACGCCGTGTCAGCGGCGGAACGTTTTGAGTGAAATATCGCGTTGTGGGAGCATGCAGCGGGACAATGTGGATTATAACAGCAGTGATGGTTCCATTATTTTAATAGAAAAACATTAAAGGTGCATAAATCACAACACAGGCTCACGTGAGTGAGGCCTGTTATGCCAGATCAGATACACCCGGTGGCTTCAAACGCGGCTCACCTCGCCGTGACATCGTGTACATGTGAATAACCAAAAAGCTTTCAGATAACACACTATCTGACTCCACGTATGTACTGCAGCTGTTTTGATGTGATTGAATCCACTGCACCAAACGGCACGAGGTCACCGCGCTGCAGCATCAGGATATACTGCGCACGCGGAACAGCATGGAAAAGAATAAAGGCGGAGAGAGTGGCAGGAGGAGGCGGTGGAGACAGAGGTCACTTTGAGAAGATGGATGCAAACACATGCCAAACAGCATCTCTGGATCTCTTTTTCTAATCCCCTCCCTGATCCACCGACGCATCTGAGGCCGGACACAACCGGCTAACGCAGGGCCCCTAAACCGAGTCCGCAGCCGTCCGCGGACCGCTTCAGACGGCACCGGCCGGCTGCCAGCGGAGGAGTGGCAGGCTTAGCCTTCTCCAGAGAGACAGCTAGAGGTTGTCTCTACATGGATGGGCACTTCTCAGCTCGGCAGGGGCGGGAGGAAGGGGCAACGTAGCAGCTGCTCAGGGCATATGGGCAGAATTCATTAAATCTGGATAAATAAGCCAATTGTGGAGGTTGAGAAGAAGTGTGTGTTTGTATGTCTGATGGAGAAACAAACAGAGATTGCTCCGTGCATCTGAGCGCAGAGCTCGAGACGCACAATTATTCTGAGCACAAATATCCCATGTGGCAGCTCCGTCCTGAGGTATTCGGTTGATGAAGTTGATTCAAGGCTACCAAATTAAAAAAAAACAACCCAGTTCTATTTGTGATGGGCAGTGATTGAGCTGTTTGATGCATAGATTATGTGTCCTTCAGGGCTTCACTGTGCATCTCCTAATGCCTGGAGACCTCTCTGCGCCGCAGAAATAAACCTAATCACAATCTGTAAATGTTACAGCTGTTTCCACAATAAAGCGGGAGGCCTGCATTTATATTCACACACATGAACCGGAGGCTAAACTGAATACTGATCCGCGAACACCAGCGTTGCTGACGCTGCTGCTCTACATGGACCGTCGGTTCAAACGTGGCCTGGGTGTGAGTGTTGGAAACAAAGTGCAGGCTTGTTTCAAACTTCCACCCGCTCCCGTTCATCCAGTTAAAAAAGTATAATGTATGCTAATCCCCATTTTGTCAATAGAAAGTCTGTTCAATGCATTTGAGATAATAGTAAAGAAGGTGTTGCTCCTATCGAAGACCTGCAAGATAAAGTCAATGGTGCAGTCAATAACAATAAGGTTGTGGGCTTTAATGAGGAATGTTAATTTGAATACAATCAACTGGATTTCAGCTTAGCTGATTATCAACCTTGGACTTGTATGAGGGTGTTGATAATGCCGGTAGTACAGAGAGGGCATTTTTATCTGCCACAAGCTTTTTCCAAGAAAATCAGTTTGCCTTTCAGCACTATCAGTTAAAAAGTAACAGTAACAAATATTCTGGAACAAAGGCAATTAGGACAAAACCAGTTCACAAAAGCAGTTCACTACAGCTTTATTTATAAAAAATAACAAAAGAAAAACATATAGAAAGTAGTAAATTAAAAAAAAGTCATATCCCTTTTTATACAATGCACATTCCCACTCAATCCATTTGGAGTGTCCAGCTCAAGCCTGCTCCTTATGTTTGAGATACAGCGGCCTGCTCCTCACTCTCTCCTTGATCCCATTCCATCAGCAACTCAGAGGACACCTCTGTAAACAGATGATCCCAGTCCCAGCTCACATCATCCTGCAGAGCCGAGGAAGAGAAAAAAAGAATTAGAGAGTCAGAGGGAGCAGCACCGGCGAGGAGAGAGGGGGGAATGAGAGGGAGCAAAGGGAAGAGGATGAGGGGAGAGAGCAGGAGGTGTTAATGTACACATCATAAATCTTGATTACCTGAGAGACAGAGCAGCAGCCTCCCAGGGTGCCAGAAACAGCTGGACAGGCCTTTGCTGGCGGGACTAGGAGCTATATTTACTAAAAACTCACCCACCTCTTTCACGTCCTGCTCTGAAGCTAGAACCTTGGTAAGGAGCTTCATGTCGACCTCTCCGTCCTGAGAGGAGAGCGCGGCAGAATTCACTTAGACTGCACAAACAGAGCTGATCAAATGGAGGATCACAGCAGAAAGAAAAACAAATGTGACTTACTAAGGTCTGGAATGTGGAGTAATCCTTCAAGTCGTTGTCCAGATCTCTGTAGGTCATTACCCGGTTCATCTGCACACTGCAGGAAGAACAGGCATCTGCTACAGAGTCTTGTTTCCAGCAGGAATGCTCTGCTCTTCATGCAAACTAGCTGACTGTGAAAAGGAGGACTTTCATCTTTGGGCTCGCCGAAGTTCCGAGATGTCAAACCAAGACCGCAGAGAGCGAGAGACGGTTGCCAAGTGGTAAACGATTTAAATTGAAACCCAGCTGCTTATCTGTGGCTTGGAATTAAGTGTGGGGGCTCTCAAAGTGGCCGGGGCCTAGCAGAGCATGCCAGTCCTACTTACTGCACATTACACGCTACATTGCCCCCACAATGAGTTCAATGTGGATATTATCTCACATAGAGAGAAAGCCCGAGTCTAATAACCTCCACTGCTGTCGCAGTCCTGCTACATATTCGACACATGTCGGCGTGTCTCTCACTGCCCTGTAAATCAAAGGGCCCAGTTAGCCGGGGCCAGGATATGGAGTTGCATAAATCATACCTAACTGTTATTTCTTCTTTTCAGCCCTATAAAGCGAGACACTCTGCGATGATTGGGAGAGAGGTAACGATCAAAGTCACCGGGGCGGGCGACTGATACGCGCTCCTTTCACAGAGGCAAAGGGTGAACTCTGCGTCTGTGCCAGAGCAAATCTACAAACAAAACGGAACATTTTTAAAGACCTAATGCGCGAAAATTCAGCTGAACTGAGGATCTGGAGCTTAACAAGAAGCGAGTTATGCTGCCATTCCTGATCATGAATAAAAATTTATACAGCATAGGCAAAACCAAATCATCACTGAGGTGTTCGTTGGTACCTTGGTGGAGCTGCGACTTGCATCATGAGATCCTCCTCTTGCACTTCTTCAAGGTATGGAATCACTGGAATATCTAAATACAAGAGGAAGAGAAGTGTCAATTCGTTTTCACAAAGTGTCATAACTGGAACCATAAGACACATGACGGAACTGTTCCTGAAAGATCCCCTGTGTAAGGCCTGTATGCTGCATGTATAACCATGTCTGCTTTACCCCCCATCTCTTTGGTTACATCCTCATAAGAGCTGCCCTGTCACACTAGCCATGCGGCCATGAATATTCAGGAGGCAAAGCGGCAGCTCTACCTGCTGAGAGAGGGGCGCCGGCCAGGGGCTCCCCAGAAACTACCCCCTGCTACCTTAGCATTTGGGCCCTGTCAGCGTTGCCCACCCCCAGGACCCACAGTGGCCCACGGGCCGACCTCCATGTCCACTCTGCCACTCTGGCTGGGGCGGCGTCCAGCCATGTGCAAGAGTATTTGCTTGCGGGCCCATCTGTGTGGGGTCGGAAGTCACAGCGAGGCCTGGCGGGGCTGCGATGGCAGGAGCCGCCAACCCGCTGCTCAAACAGTGGGAACCCGCTTTAATTGGCAAAACGCAACAGGACAGAGGATGGCTCTACTCCCAAGAAGGACAGGGCAAACTTTCACAGCATATTTCGGATGGACATTTGTTGAGATATGTGATATAAAAGGATTTTAGAGGCTGCCATGGTTAATAATTGATAAAGAGACTGACTGATATGTGTTCAAAGGGTTTAGAATAGAATAAGAACCTTAAAAGGTTACCGGAGAAGATCAAAAACAAAATTAAAAAGGTTTCAGTTTGACACATTTTTTATGTTGCACAGACTTTTTTTTTTCAATTCTGTGTGTTAGAATTTGGTGTGATGTACTGTAGTTCCCCATGCACGATTTTCCAGGGAAAGCAGCAGAATGCACCTCCTTATTAGGACTAAAGCGGAGTGCTGGCAGTGAGGAAGGGACTCACAGAAAGAGGAAAAAGTGGAAAAAGAGGGACAGAAAGTGAGTGGAAGGAAGAGAAAGATAGAAGAAGAAAAGAGAGAGAGCGGGGCCGCATGAAAAGGGTTGTCGGTAATCTCTAAGCACAGTACTGCACCCTGAGGGAAAAGTCAATAGAGCGGCTAAATCGAGGTGAAGAGATGGAAGTCTGCATCTGATGTGAGGGAAATATCTCGGAATCTGTGTCACCATTCCCAGAAAAATAACTTCAACTGTAGCTGAGAAAAGACTTTGACAGAATACCAGAATTGAACTGCACATTGAAAGTTTGGAGACAGAGAAAGAAACTACTTCCAGAAATTCTCGGCTAAATTCCTACCAGGACTCCAACCAATCAGCTCTGAGTCGATAACCAAAGCTCTTCCTCTGTTGATAACTTATTTTTTTCTATTTTTTTTAATTAAACCAAATTAGAAATGCCGCGCTCGTTTAGCCGCTGACAAGATTCATCTTTGTTTCTGATATCCAAATAAATGCAGGCACGGGTATTTCATATTCATGAGGCCCCGGTGACACTTTGTCCTCTCATTTACAAAGCACAGTGTTCAGCAGAATCCGTCCCCCCTGGACCCCCAATCAAATTTAATGGTCTTAGTGCAATGACATCAAAAAGCCCCGCCGTCCCGCTCTTTGCTAACACCTCTCTGTGTTGTCTCTGTGCGGCAGAGCCCTGTTTGGTGTCAGCCAGTAATGCCTTATTAAAGTATGTGGTGTGAGGTGTGGACATGCGTGTTGTCAGCATGCAAAGCCCATGACTAAGTGAGAGCAAAAAAAAAAGAAAAAAAAGCCAACATTTTTAAAAGTCAGCCCATTACCAGAGGTCAAGGAGGCCGTGAAAACGGCTGCACACAAGTCTGCATTTGCCTCCACCGTCCCACAGATGACCAATCTGGACTTTCCTCCGCATCAAGGTGGCTTTTGTGTGGCAGCCACCAAGGCCGGAGTATCCTTATTACCTGAGTGCGTCCGGCTTCCTGGCTGGAGCATGTAAATATCAAAAGGGGATAATTTGCTGCTAGTGTTGACATACTCCCGGCAGGCACGCGCCAGTCAGCTACTTTTGGCGAGCGGGACGTCTCCCCATATTACTTGGGCCCCTGTAATCTGCGCAGGGCTCCACTCATATGATTACCTTGGCGCTGAATGCTTTTGAAAAGCTTATGGGGCAATATTCAACTCCACACCAGCCGAGAGCAAAGACGGTGAGACATGAAACAGATGAGCGCGTTTAGCGCGAGAGTGCTGCTATTTTAAGTGACATGCCCGAGGCTGTGGGGGCAGCTGATGGGACGATGGGGAGCGAGGTAGGGGGCGGGGGGGTGGACTGGGAGAGCCCGCTCCATCTCTCTCTTTCTCTCTGTGCTTGTAGCCAGTGGACATAAGGGATAAGGGTAGGGGACATAATCAAGATCGCAGGGGCTATCTCGCTAACCCTCAGCTCTGTAATTTCCAATGCCCCTGCCTCCGGCTCTGTATTAAAAGGTCTCCCCCCACAGAGTAATAATCTTTCCGGCGGCATTAACTGCAAGCGAACCAAACCTTTGGACCCTTCATTCAACTGGCCGTTTGAGCCAGTGGACACAGACAGACTCTCCGACTGGACACACGTGGACCGCAGTTGCACTTTACAATTATCTACAATCAGAACGACATTACTTTCCTGAAAAGCTGCAGATAATTTAGATAATTCGCAATGATTTGTAAAGACGTTTAATTTGGAAATTGTTAATATTATTTTAACACCAGTAACTGCGTAGTGTGAAACACATTACATTTTGGCTAATGTACAATATAAATGCATGTAACATTTACACAACTACCTCTATTATCATCCTGGTGATTACAGTAATTTTAATTAAAACCTAAATGAAACATTTGACTCAAACATTTGTTATTACAAGTTTTTTAATTATTATTACTACTGGAATATTTCTTCTTACTATTATTTAAACAAAAATGTATGTAATCAGAGGGGTTATGATATGATATTGATTTAATAATTCATTAATATCATTATTTATTATAACTTGAAGGCCAGTCCTTTGGCATTTTGTACATTTCAAACTGCTAACAGTGTATATGTGTGTGTGTGTGTGTGTGTGTGTGTGTGTGTGTGTGTGTGTGTGTGTGTGTGTGTGTGTGTGTGTGTGTGTGTGTGTGTGTGTGTGTGCGCGCGTGTGTCTAGGGTTTCCCTGGATGGTGAACAGAACCCCTAAATTCCATCGACAATAGATCTGACCTTTATAATGAGCCACCAGTCTCACGCTGGCCAAAGTGAGAACCGACGGTCAAAGGCAGAGTTCTAACACGGCTCCACTCAAGCATCACGTGAAAAGTGATGATCTGACCGCCTGCTTATCTGCTCTACTTGCAGAGGATGAATGAACCAGGAAGGCCCTTCTTCGCCTGTAGGGAGACACAGAGCTGGGGGACGGTGAGGGTGCTCTTACCTCCTTCATCATCTGACCTCTGGGGAGTTTGTGGGCGCAGGCGACGACTGTAGAAACAGGAAGTGCGAGACTGTGAATTGTTTAATAGTGACTCATCAGCTCCTCCTCTGTGATAATGGGCCTGTTTTTTTGTCTCATGTTTCTTCTGTTTGCTGAGCTGGCTACAGATTCACACAACTTCTGGACAGTCATGACGCGCTGTCGTCCTTGTCCGGTTGATCAGACCGGCCTTCACAGAGAGGTCCAGACATTCTGAGCAGCGAAAACAAGCAAACTGGCCAGCGGTCTGAAAATAACACCGGTGACACAAGTCGTGTCACAAGCACAGCATAGGGGACTCTCGGCAAGGGAGCAGCCAATCAGGGACCTGTTCCCAACTGCAACGATGAGCAAAACGCAGAGGACCGCGTCCTCTGCCTGCCTCTCCTCATGATGTCTATTCCAGTCACAGAATCGCAGTAGGGAGGGCGGGGGCGAAAAAACTAAAATAACAGGAAAACTTGGCTCCAAACAGCAATAAAAGTGATGACAACCCAGTCATGCTGTTTTTTTAATCACGTTAAGTGATTGTTCTTGGAAGTCAAGGATTAGCTGCAACCAAGGGCAATCTGGAAGTATGGTGCTATTTCAACTTTACTGCAAAAGCAACAAACATTTAAACTGACATTTCTTTCCATCAAAATACACAAAAAAAGGCGGCAGCCTTTAAATTCAATCAAATTCTAGGCTAAAAATGATGAGGGAACTTACTCTTCCAGGTCATCAGCTGCAGATTTTCTAGAAGATCTGTGTCACAACAGAGGAAAAGGGTAAAATATTTTAAAGCACATGTTCCGAAACAATCAAACTTATGATAAAATGTTCACTACACATGGTATATTTTAGGACAGCAACCTCAGCTCTGTCTAATCATAGTAATTCTGCTGTCAGACACAGCCTGATTGTTTCGTGGCTTCATCTCCTGCTGGACACCGAAGCTATTTTAAGACACTTAGTTTGAACACTCAGTTTGAACACTAAAATACTGTATTCTGGCAGCACCTTCGTCGTATATTTAGTACTGCTCACGCCCAATGCACATAATTAGTAGATAAACAAAAAAATCCTCCTAATAAACAGCAATCAAAATCAAACTTTCATGTTTTAATAAACCGTTTTTTTATTTATAAAGGACAATGTATCTCCGTCCCCTGGTTGATAGTGCCCCCTACTGGTATAAAGCAGCACTTTCATGCTTGCTTAAGTCAAGTTGAAGAACCTGCGATATCAAGTCACATCATTTAATATATGTTCAAAAATGATAATGCCACTATAGTGTGTACATGTGTATGGTGGGGGGTGGGGGGGTGCAAATACATGTGGGCAAAAAAGACAAAACTCAACCGGAATAAAGACATATTTTTCTGACTACCCTGATTTGTTCAGTTTATCAGTGCTGCTTCAGTGTAAACTAGCAACCGACCAGGACAGAGCGGCTGAGCGAGAGTACCTGCCTGTCCTTGGACTGTGTCCTGTCTGCAGTGCAGGGCGGCGACACTTAAGACACATTACAGGCCTCTTGATTAAGACTCATGTAAGGCAAAGCGATAGACATGGTGAAAGTGTCTGGAAAAAGTTGTTAGGGATAAAATATATTGTGACAACCTGGTTTCAAAGGTTCATCAATAAACTGACAGATCATTTAGTGTCAATTAGAAGTGATAGATCGACAAATCCCGGGATTTCTGTGCTGGGATTAGTGGGAGGAGGGCGGTGGTGATTGAGCATGAGGGGTGACATTGAAGGGAAAAGTCCTTGCCGGTTCCAGGGGGGACTATTACTTACTTTGTTTCAGAGAGGATCAATGTGTGTGCAAGCCCCTTTTACACCTCCTGTATTTCAATCGCTTCGAGAATCAAGACGGGTTACACAAAAAGCAGAGGAGCGTCACGCTGACCTTCTGCGAGGTGGGAAGGATCCAGTGCGCTTGCTGTATTCCCTGCTCGCACTAACGGTGCAGCAAACAACGCAAATAAGTACAATTGACACAGCCTGCGCACCTCAGTGCAGCTCCTTGCTCTCACCTCTGCGGAGACCAGAAAGAATCACAGTGGCAGGTGGAAGGGAACCCTCAATGGGTGGTGCCGCCGTAATGTTCTGGGTTCATTTGCATTCCACATTTCTATTTAGATCTGTTAGTTGTGGGCAAAACATTTTGGCGTCTTCCATCTGTTCCAAATATTTCACAAGTTTCCTGTGTTGTGCTCCCCGTGTAAGGAGCAGGCCACAGTGGCGAGGGATAATTAAGTGGCTTGAACCCGTGTGATAAAGTGGCCAGCTGACTAACAGTGCCCTCCTGTGGCTGATGCATTAACCATGTCAATTACCGCCTTGCTCGCAGATGAAGACGAATGTCGAGCTGCTGGCTCAGACATGCTTCGTCTAACCTTGTTGATTCACAGCCCAAACGCGCCTAAGCTCATTCAACAGCACCAGTGTTCATCAATAACGCATAATAACGCCCAAAAACATCATGGCTCACTGTTGCATCCTTCGGGGCAGCCGCAGTGTGCAGCAGGAAATGTGTAAGTACGTACTTAGAGGAGCTCTCTTCAGCCCAGCCACCCTGCCGCCGGGGAGGCTTCGGAGGGGTGCCCTGCAACCAGAAGAAAATAAATAGCAATGATGCTAAATGAATTGAAATTTACGGTAACAGAACTGCACACACAAAAGCACAGAAGCAGAAAAGGAGCTGATTGGAGAATCATATTGATGCCTGAAAGGCATGCCAGGAATTCTCAGACAGGCTGGGGTTTGTTGGTGTCACACAGTAAAAAAAAAAACAAAAAAAACCAACAACATCATCATAAAAGGACTTTATGGTGTAAATGTACCCGTAGATAGACCTCCTGCCAGAAGAAAATAGGAAAGACTAATATACTGTAGGAAATATCATGCTGTTTAAATCATGGGGAACATTTGAACTGAGCATCAACTCATATTCTGCATGTTTAACAATAAGTCTGGAGCAGAGATGTCTATATGGACTCCATTGTTTTGTCCCTTTCAGCAGCAGAACATATGGAGCTGAGTGTGGGAACTGTCAGGGCCTGCAAGTCCGACCCCAAAATAGATCCCTGCGTCTCATTCTTTGATTCTGAAAATAGTTAACCGAGCATGCGTCTCAATCCTGAGACCAGCACTTGAATGAATGGATTCCTTAGAGCTCACGAGGGTGGCCACTAGACAAATGAATCGGGGTGGTGGGTGGGTGGGTGGGAGGGAGGGCGCGCAACGTTTCTCATTACTAAATTGGGTCTGCAAAGGACAAAGTGCTCGTGAAGAATTTCTTTCGTTTATGGCGAAAGAGGAAATAATCTTTCATGGACGGCTCCTTCATCAAACCCATTTATAAATTTGAATGTCACCATTAAGCAAGGCAGCAGCAGAGGGGGGGGAGAGAAACTCCACTCTGCTTCTATATTACCATTAATTCAGGGAGCTGAGGCTGAACAAGCCGCCTTGACTCTGCATTATTAGCACCTGCCTCTTTATCAAGAACAAAGAGAGATCATAATAATGACAGATGAGTCATTTTATCAAACATTATAAAAAAATCTCTATGATGCTTAATGTTTGTTATTTCTCACAATGAACATTTCTCATGACAGTTACGATAATAAGGTGAGGGGTCTTCGAGGGCAGATAAATTCCTCTTCTGACAGTTATTTTACTCTACAAAGATGGAGAGGACCATAAGTGTCCTGAGAAACAAAACAGCTTTGTCGTTCCAATTCTTCATGACCAAATATGAGCCTCACAGCTGTAGTAAAACAGTGACGGCCGTTAAGAAAATTAGCTTAGTGCTCAAGGTTTCCAATTTGGGACTCTGTTGCTCTCTGGGGTATTTGGAACTTATGGTGACCAAACCCAGCAAGCCATAAAAGCAAAAGAAATGTTTTCAAAGATGTCCGGAATGTGAACGATCTGTTGGGTATTTTGGACAGATGAGGCCGGGGATGATAAACCAACACTGTAAATAAACCCACCCAGTCGCACGACATTCTGGAAAAATGTATTGAATGAGCGCCGTGGGTCAGAGAGGGCACGAGAATACGGCTTTCAAACGTTGGAGAGAGTTGGCCTAATTTGGGAAGATTAGCCTACAGCAAAAGCATTGCTGGAATTTTGGCTAGTGGAAAAGCAAATGACGCAAGACAGATTCCACAAATAATAACAGTGAAGTCATCACTGCTCAAAAATGCAGCTTCTCTCATGTATTTACGCTTTATTCAGTCTAACCGTAGTTTATAGAGATAGCATCACTTTAGAAATTACAGCATCTCTCAGAAAAGAACTTGAAGTAAGAAGATCGCAACTCGATTGCGTTTCAGCATGTGTTATCGACAGGGCATCACTTTTGTGTGCAAAGTGAGATACGAAGTTTCAGCAGGCCGAGATATCAAATGCAACTAAATGAACTAAAAGAACAATTACAGCAAATTAACAGAGTAAGATCTTTGAAAGTGAGGCTGCTGTAGATGGGAAAGAGCTGAAGGACTAGCAGCAGATGAAAAGTGTTTTCATGCTTCCTACCTCCTCATCATCCTGTGATTCATGTGTGAGAAAAACAAAAATGAATATTCATGACACAATCTGAAGTGAAACTGTGACACACGACTCTGCTTTAGCACATGATCTAATATTTCTACTGCAGAGAGTTTTCTTACATAACGAGGGTCTTCTGTTGACAATTGGTCTGCTGCAAGGCGAGTTCTTCGGCCAGACTTTGCAACCTGGAAGTCAGGGATAATTATGAGAACGGAAAGTATCTTTTCTTTTTTTTCCTTTTTTTAAATACATAAACTGGCACCTCCTAAATCTACCAAAGGCTTTGTGGCTTTAGTGGGCTATCTATGCTATCAAATGAGACAGCTAAATGTTGTGTGAATGGAAATTGAGCATCTATATAAAACTATAGTGATTTTAAAAACTATAGCCAATATTAAATTTACCAATATTACATTATGCTGTAGCTGACCCCCAGCTCATTCTAAGAACCTGATCTGTGAATGTCCTGCTTATACATTGAACCCCTAATCCAAAATGTCTTTTGTGGTGTAGAAATGATGTGAGGGCACTCATAACACTTTATGTAGTTTGATGATGTTACTCTCACAGAATATGGTTGGAACACAAACCTAGTAGTGTGTTTTGCTTGTCCCTGAACGAAGGTATGCCCCACCTAGGGTTAAATCGTCTTATTCTTTCCCATAGTAATGGGAAATCATAATAGATCCGTGGTAAAACATGAAACTAAAGCAAACCATCCCTGTTTTTTCCGTTTAACGGCGTGCTGATCATGATAGTTAGCAACAAGCTAGCAAGAGCTTCATTGCACCGTCACAGGCGAACGCATATTTTCAACATCCCAGCGACAACATCAGTACACCAATCTCTCTCTTATATTCCATTCTTTTTCATCTTTAAAACTGAGTCGACACTCACATTTTTGACTTTACCAGTTTCTCGAAAATGCAAGCTATCGTCCATCTTGCCTTCCTTTGCTAATGCTAGTTCAGATGAATAATCCACAAAGCGGGTCCGGATGTCCTGGTCCTCACATAAAAATAATCGATCCGTTTTCCAACGCAGAAAACCCCGAGTCAACAAGCAAAGATGTTTCTCAGTTACCTCGGTAACTGACTGGGAACCATCAGCAGCGTCTTCCTGGATGCCGAGCAGCATCACATAGCAACGCCAATCAGAAGCTAGCAGCGCCTGCAGCGTCGCTTCTTCTTCGTCCTTGGATCATCTCTAAGTTAATTTACTGCCCCCAATCGAGGTGGGGATGTATTTACAATTGAAATGAAAATTTAAACAACAATAATAATAAAAAAAAATAAATAAATAAAAAAGAAAGCTATTCGGGGTATTGCTGTTAGGGTGTTTTTTGTATTTTTTGTCCACACAGGAGGGATTTGTTCACCTGTGTGATGCCAGTCTATAGGATGCGTTCGTGCACCAGGAGCGATTATATGGACACGGGATCCAGATAAAATCGATCTTTCCTACAAAATATCTGCCTTAATAATTATAAAGCATTGTCCTTAATCAATTCCAGACTCATAATGGCATCTATATCCATTATCTGTCTGAGAAAGTGGATAAAATAGTTGAAGTTCCCCTGACTATTGCTAGATGTCACTGTTGTGCGTCTTTTTTGTGACGGTGGAGAAAACGGTAGCGTCCTGCTGATGACAGCAACAGGATGCTGCGTTTGCACCTTCAAGGTCCACTCTGTTAACTTCAGTCTGAATTAGCGTTTTAAACTTTATTTTTTAAGTGGTCAACATGATCCCATAATTCCGTATTATGAAATTAATCGATGCCCTCCAGACATGTTTAAGTAATCTATTAAACATTTGTCTTACTCGTAAGGAATTAAGACGGAATGTTTGTCAACACAGCTGGCTTTTTGTGACGTTGAAAAACCAGCCTTGCCAAAGTGCGTTGCGCAATGCGCCATTGCGCAGGCTTTTCACTTAAAAATTTGGGGGCAACTGCGGGAGTGAGATTGAATTCCTCTCAGAAAAGGATTCTCTCATTCTCCGAAAAGAGGTAATAACTTGGTGCCCCTCCCTCCAAAAACGTCACAGCTCGTGATAACGTATAAGTGAGAGCGTAGCGCGTTTGAGTGTATTTGAGGCTGAACTGCAGGGAGCTATCACAGAGGCGCACTGGCTCCAAGGCACAAGTGGATGGAAAGAGCCCAATGCAATGGGGAGACTGAACCGCGGTGCCGAGATTGGTGCGCTGTGAACAGGGGAAAGAGAGAAGAAACGTTTGCATGAGACAAGGGGGGATGAATTTTAGGATAAACAGTTTTAATGAAGAATTGAGATCATTTTTTTCAGAATGGCACGGATTTGTTCCCATGCAAATGCGCTTTTTACAAAGATGACATAGCACTTGAGAAAATGGGAATCTTCCAGGAACAGAACTTACTCACGACTTGAATGAAAAGAGAAAAGGGAGTTTATTCAGTTCGGATTTTTTTTTTACATTTTTTTAATTTTTTGCCTTCTTTTACTTGACAAGCATTGGCTGTGAGCGAACGCACAGTGAAATATGAATCTGGTCAATGCACTTTTGTTTTTCCTCCTGTCAGACTGTGTGACAATGACTCTGTCGTTATCCACTTGCACCACTGTGGACATCGATCACATAAAGAAAAAGAGGGTAGAGGCGGTCCGTGGACAAATTCTCAGTAAACTCCGGATGACCAGTCCGCCTCAAACAACAGGTCCAAGTCAAGTACCGTATCAGGTTCTGGCGCTGTATAACAGCACCAAGGAGCTCATTGAGGAGCTGGGAAGAGACAGACAGCAGAGTTGCGGACAGGATAACACTGAGACTGAGTACTATGCAAAAGAGATTTACAAGTTCAACATGACCAATGGTCCATCCGAAAACAGTAAGTACTGTGTTCTGGATTAATCACGTGCTGCTTCTGAAACACAATACCCAGTAAACAACATCATATTTTTGTTCAGTTGGCAAATAGAATGCATAAACGTTGGTGGTCCAACATTTTAAGGTTTAAGCTTTAAATTG
Organism: Arothron firmamentum; assembly: GCA_016586285.1. Taxonomy (NCBI): domain Eukaryota; kingdom Metazoa; phylum Chordata; class Actinopteri; order Tetraodontiformes; family Tetraodontidae; genus Arothron; species Arothron firmamentum. Next base: position 80,843 of record BJFM01000839.1, read on the forward strand.
CGCTTGATGCTAAACAATTACAACCATCACGAAAGCGCTTGTAATTGAAGTTGTGGTGATGAGCGTCTGTGGAGCTTTTACGCACACACGCGGCGATGAATGCAGCGGAGCGGTGCGCAAAGGAGAAGGCAAAGTAAACAATCTAATTGGAATGAGCACCATTTCTCAAACATACCTCACACTAAAGTCATGGGAACTCCTGCTTGAGCCTGACACATTCCTCAGAGAGGAAAATTCTCAGGCAAGTCGCGTATCGAATGCCAACTCCAATACCTCATTTCTATTTTCTAGCCGTGAGTTTCCCCCAATAATGTCTATCCTCCGCGACTCTCACTTTTATTTCCACACTAATACTTGGGCTACTAGCAGCTAGGTTATGATCCAGTTCCCTTGTTCATTCATATTGGTATTTCCTGTATAAACTATGGTCCATTGATTGTTCCAGAAATCAGAAACAGAAGCTCAGTGAGCAGCGGATTCTCCAGGAAAAAAAAAAAAGTCTGCTTTTTAGAGCTGGATCTGTGCCTTTTCATGGGTCTGAGACTGGTTTGTTCATTTTGAAATCAACAGGTGTTTATGCTGTGCTCTGACACTAAGCAGAACCTTCCAGCACCCGAATCCATTTCAAAGGACCGAGAATGTGCCTCTGACGTTCTAAATACACAGTTCTGGGTTTATCCACTGGTCAGAGGTAAAGCTCCCAAAACAAACAAAGGTGGAAGGAGTGGGATCAGAGCACGCTCCCACATCATGCCGGCTTTCCACTGTAAGCCACATAGGCGATAACGCAAGCCATACTCTTCAACATCAAACAGCTCATTCAGTGGGGACACGAATGAGATCTTCTGCAGGTGCCAGCATCAATTACTGCTTTTCTCACCATTTCCATTATGTAAGTTTTAAGAGGGCAATGCCTGAATGTAGAAACATAACGTCTGTCACCTTGATAATTCTGCAGCGTAGTTCATTTTCATTCCTGCTGTGGATATAATGAGTTTTACATTCACTGTTTTTGGAAGGTGGGAGTGTATGGGAATACAGTCAAGTTTGGCTTTTTTTCTTTCCTTCCCGGTTAAAAAAAAAAGAAGTTAGAAACAGAAACTTTTCTCTCATACTTGCATGTGCCACTTGGTCCAGACGACGTTGCTCGACGTTACTACGGATACAAATCATGGCATTTATGACTGGCTGAAGGATTGAGCAGCAACGGTGCTTAAAATTGTGGTGGCCCCACAAGAGCAGAGTGGCTCCTTTTACTCCCGCAAACACACATTTGTTGTGCTTGTGAACAAAATATTAGACTTAATCTGACATAACAGCCAGATTGTGCCTTGCGCAGGAAAAATGATGGTGTAGAGAAACTCCCTGACCGTGTGTGAGTGAGAAAGGAGCAGCAGCACTCACAACAGCAGGGTATCGGGGATAGTAGAAAGATGATGTCATCTGGACAAACCAAGGTCTTTGGCCAGTCCCCAAACAAACAGCATCTCCCCAACTCCTCCGCCTTTTCCATTTTGCTTCCTCATTCTTCACCGAATACAGGAGAAAAAAAAGTTGTTTTTCCCTTCGACCAGAACTGCCCCACATTAGCTCACTGCAGGGATCCATCAAGAGTAAACGTCCGTCGCCAGAGGAAGTGGGAAAATACGACTTCTGACTGATATAACATCCAAGTCTCGGTCCATGCAAACCAAACCAGAGGATGGCACAGCGAAGAAAATCAGATTTCAGATCTTTTGCCGCGACAGAGCCCGATTCCTGTTTTCCTTTATGAGCAGGAGACACCCCAGCAGCTGGCAAGCACCTGCTGGCCCCGTGTTTCCCACTTCCTTTTGTTTACCTCCGCAGACCCTGGAGAGACTGACCTCACACACAGACCTTGGGCGAAAGGACAGAGCGAGGAGATTCCTGAGAGGCTTTCTCTCGTTTGTTTTTTAATCAGGCAGCGCTTGTGTGTTTTGAGGAGCCCTGACACAGAAGGACGAGGCCTTTCTCGGGGTGCATGTTCCTGTCAGCCACGTCCAGCAGTGTGGAGGACTAGTCGTGCTGATGTCCTTAACGTTAATGTTTCATTTTTGAGATCCCCTCAAATCTGCTCATCTTACAGGCTGACCTTTGACTGGCATCCTCATGCCGGTGAGGGTTTGGAAATCAGTGAGTGACTTTCATGTGAATTATTAA
>BJFM01000839.1:83046-97860 GCA_016586285.1 Arothron firmamentum
CCCCCCCCCCCAATCCTTTACCAACATGGAACAAATGACCTTTCCTTGGCAAAAAACAAGCCATAATGCAAAATCCACCTAAAACCATTGCAATGGGAAAAATGAGGTCACCCAAAAGGAAACCAAAGACTTGATTAGAATTTCAAATCTCCCGTCAAAGTGGGGCTTTCCACCTTCCGTGGGGGAGATGGAGCAATGAGCAAGGAGGAGGAAAGGGTTACTGAGGTTTCCTCCACATAGATTGGAAACACTGGAGAGAGAGATCTGGCTGGGGAGGAATCCTGAAAAGGTCACCTATAAATAAGAAAAGATGAAATAACGAAAAAAAAAATCTTTTGGAAATATCAGATAATGACTAAGAGTACGCTGAAATAGGATTACGGGTCAGATAAAGTACAGATACGCTAAGATGTGCGAGTTTTTTTGTGCATGACACAGAAAACAGCTGAGCTCCCGAGTTTCCATTTGTCCTGAAATAGCAAACCTGCTGGAAGCGGACTAGCCCATTCAACCCCCAGCAGTAAGCTGGAGATGGGGTAATAAATGAGCCGTGGATTGGCTGTAAACGAGTGTTTCCATTTAGACAATAAAACATTCACTGTGTTTGTTTTGAGTGCTTCTCAGGTTCAAATGAATAAATCAGCCAAGGGAATGAAAAAAACATCCTTGCAACAGGAAATGTTTCAGATAGACCCACAATGTGGCCAATTATTCTGCTGAAAGGTCAGTGCATAATCACGTGCACGCACCCTTGCACCGTGTGTATAACAAGCCAACAGTCCTCCAAACACTAGCAGCGTTGCTGTCCCGACGGACTCTCCCTCCCTGCTGGCTTCTGAGGCAGTCTTCAGCTATATGTGAGCCCACGTGTTCCTTACACTTCCAGGGAATTTCTGGCTGATCCCTGAGCCCTCGGAGCACCTGTTGGGCTCCAGAGTCGGTGGGTGGAGGAGCATGCTGACGTCCCATTGCAGCACAACGTGGGACATTTGGTTTTTATTTCATGACTTCAACTTGTTGCTAACTCGGACAGCACGAAGCATGAGCAGATGGTTTGTGGTAATGATCCATGTCCCTGGAACTGACAAGAAATAATACACACACACACACAAAGCCAAATGCGGGGGTTTAATCTGTTGGCTGGTGGAAGAAAACCTAAAAAGCCAATTAAAAAAAAATCATCAGGAGAAAAAAAGGTTTAATAACATGTCCTCCAAAGATTCAATACAGTATTTTTTTTCAAACATAATGATCTGTTGAATCATTATTTCCACTGCCTGCAGATGATCTCTCCCACTGCCCGAAGGGTATCACCTCCAGAGTGTTCCGCTTCAACGTTTCCACCATGGAGAAGAACGCCACCAACTTATTCCGAGCCGAGTTTCGAGCCCAGCGGATCCCCAACCCCAGCGCCAAGAGAAACGAGCAGAGGATTGAGCTCTACCAGGTGTGTGAACTGACCGTTCATTCCTAATGTTAGCACAGCGCAGGGGGGGCAAACGCGCTCAATTTCCCTCCCGGGTGCGGTGCAGGTGAGAGAGAAAGATGAAAACATTTATATTAGGGTGTCCAGTGGTGCCTCTGAGCTCCTTTCATGCACTGATCATTATTCCATGTGCAACAGCCAAATGGATTTTACATTAGGACACATTTAAGAGCCTCCACAGCCATCACTGAGAAACCTTAGATTGCCATTCATCAGTCACTCAGCTGTCAATCTAAAAGCAGTTCCTTTTCTGATCAAATGAGGAACTAAAGTATTGAGTATCTTACGTTAAAGTGTGTTTGAGCAGGCATCTGTTACATGTCTGCTTGCGGAGTGGCAAAGATGGATTTCTTTTTTCTCTGTTTCCTCATTAATCTCCCGTGAGAGACCAGAAGTAATGATCAGGTTCCAACATTTCCTGCCCTGGAAACAAGCGTCTCTGGACTGCATACCGCCTTTGAGGCAAAACTCTAGTCAGCGCTGAACACAGACTGTCAGGACCTAAGATTGTTTCCAGGAGCCGAGGAGGAGATAGAGGCAGGGTCGCCCATTGGGGGGAGTAAAGGGAGCGGCCTGCTTGCCCCCTTTTCAAGCCGGAGCTGATTGGCAGGGGGCTGAGGCCGGCGGTCCTGCGGCCCCTCGTTCCCACAGGAAGGCAGATTAGATCCTGACAATGTTCAGGAACCTGGTTATCCGTAGCACCACTGTGGGCCTAAGTGCTGTGCACCAAAACACATTTCTCACTACAAATAAACACCTTTGTTTGAGAGGTGCTGATGGAGATAGGAATGTCTGCTGCCTTTCCCTCCAACGTGGGGATCGTATATTTGGCATATGATCCCATGTTAACACAATTAGGGCTCGAATTCCTCGTAGATACCTGCAAGTTCAGGCTTTTTTTTTCACACAGAACTGACTGTATCTGGGAGTCAAGCTAAAGTCAGAGTTTGAACTGCTGATGTGAAGGACAGCCAGCTCCTCATTGGCAGGAGGGTAACACGCAGGCATTAACTCGCAAAATGGAGATATCAACACTGGGAGTCACTTTTTCCATTAGGAGTAGACATTTGGCCCAAGGCATCCTGAAGAGTCTGGCTCAGACAGACATCTCTGGTTCTCTCCCTGTGTGTGTAAAAGAAAGAGTTTATGCAGCTGGGTCACATTTTCATCTTTTCTTGCAGATCCTTCAGAAAGACAACCCCAAAGCCAAGCAGCGCTACATTGGGGGCAAGAATGTCCTGACCAAAGGAACGCCCGAGTGGGTCTCCTTTGATGTTACCGAGACCGTGAGGGAGTGGCTGATGTACCGCCGTGAGTGGGACACCTCAGACTTTCCTCGCATCGCACCTTATTAGAGATCCTTCCAACTCGTGTTGGTCCTTTTGAAATGAGGGATAATAGCCCGAGAGGGAAATATCGGTGCTTTACATTCCACTGCTCTTGTTTCTCCATCAGAGACCAACCTTGGCCTGGAGATCAGCGTGCATTGTCCATGCCACACTTTCAGGCCTAACGGTGACATCATCGAGAATGCCAATGAAGTGCTTGAGGTCAGGTTCGAAGGTGAGGCTGCGTTTATTACCTCAGCGGTGGGACAAACACGAGCGAGTCAAACCGTTGCATTTAGCAAAGTGTCATGATGGTTCTGAAAACAACCCTGGTTCCAACCTGGCAGTCGACCATATATTTATTTAAACCGTAAGAAGAATATCATAAGTGTGTGCATGGGTGTGTTTTGTAGGGCCAATCTTTGTAATTTGCAAATATTACAACTGCCAATGAGCCAGCGCTACATCATAGCAGATGTTACAGGAGGTTTCACAACCGCTAATACCGTCAGCTGCTGTAGATTACAAGCAGACAAACAACACAAAAGATGCTAAAAGATGCAAGAGTCCAGCTCTGACCGAGGCTCAGGGATGTCTGACTCCTTCCCAAGTTTCCACTAACATCAGCCTTCTTGATGCTAAAAGCTCTTTCACCTTGATGGGTGGGGCGGGGATCGATAAGGGGGAATTAGGAGGTGTGTTTCAAGATGGTCTTCAGTGTTTTCCAAAACCTTATGTGGGATGTTGAAAACCATTAATCACAGGGACTTTAAACTGATTGTGATGTTTTTACTGTCTTTCCACCAGTCCATGACATGAAACCACATAATGAGAAGTTAAAAGAATACTCTGACATTTGGAAAATCACTCTCTTGCCAACACTTATTTATTTTTCAGACAAGAGTGGTACCGATCTGATACACCCCGTAGTCCAAATGCTGCATATCATAACCTAAATTATGTCAAATTTTCATAGATCCATTCCCCCCAGTGTCTCTGAACCCTGCGATCATCTCATTTGCCTTCATTTAGGAGCCCATTTTTCCAGCTGCGTAGTTTTCCAGCATTTTTTCTTTTTTTTCATTCGTTTGACTCAACGTTGGACCTCTCGCTGAGAAAAGATGATCCACCATCCGTCCCGCTGACCCAAAGCCAGACGCAATTTATGTCTGTTTAAATTTGGGTTCATTTTCTAATGTTCCAGATATGCATCTCTGTGTTTGTTGAAAAACCTGGTTTATTCTGATTAGCACTATGGAGCCAGTTTAGGCTGATCTGCATCAGTGGGCCACAGAAACCAATATAAACTCTGGAACTGAGAGTTTGTTTTTGGTTCCAGACTGAGTTTACACGGCCAGAAGTTCCTAAAACGTCCCGGCTATTTTTAGCTTCTTTAGTTTTTATTATGTATATCATCAGTCAGTGTCCATGCATCGGTTGGTGCTCCTCCTGGCGACATGTGAGATGTGATTTGGATGCAAGCGGCGGAGTGGAGTTGGTTCAGTCAGTGTAACCTGATCATGATACACCAGCACATTCTATTATGAGAATGAGGTTTAAAAAAGGTTTATAATCCAGCCCTGAACATCCAGCAGCATCTGATGAACTCCTTTGGTAAGATAATTGATTTCCTTTATAAGAGGAAGAGAGACATTCTCATAGAATTGATCTGCGATTTCACTTAGCAATGGGGCCTCTGGGCCCTCGGTCTCAACTCTGTTGGCCGCAAGGAATGTGCTGCCATGGTGTGCAGACGCTTGGATCTAAATGAAAGCAAAGCGCTACATACAGCATCCACCAGCAGCAGGACATCTACTGCTTTAGCTATCAAAGGCAGATCGGTTGAGCAGACACGGGCCCGACAGAGCAGAGAACAAGGTCGGGGTCTCCCCCAGAACAGAAACAATCACTGCGCTGATGGAAGCCAAGCCTCGCCCCGCTAGGGTCTCAGCGAAGCTTCGCCTCCCTCCAGCCTAACTGACATGTCCCTCCTGCAGGCGTGGAACCAGAGTATGATGGCGGCCGCATGAGAAAGCAGAAGGAGCAGCTCTACCCCCACCTCATCCTCATGATGCTCCCATCCCACAGGCTGGATGCCCAGTCCCCCTCCCGCAGGCGCAAGCGGGCTCTTGACACCAATTACTGCTTCAAGTAAGGCACCTCTTCTCAGCCTGCTCAACGGCTTTTATTGTCCGATACTGCATAAATATGGCAACGCCCCCAGCTGCACTATTTGAGGATACAGGTGAGCTAATTGTTCCTGAAAAGTGATGACAGCGTGGCAGCTATTAATTGTAATAGCTGTTAAAAAAAAAAGATCAGTCGTTCTGTCTCAACTGAACGTTAAGATATGAGGGCGCAGAGTAAACATGTTAATCACTTAGACAAGCATGGCAGAGGGATTAGGCGCTACAAGTTGGGATCTGTCTCGTTAGCAGGAAAATGCCACCTCTTATTACACGCAGTCCTCTCAGATCTGGAGTTCCTCTGTCAGGCTGACAGGCAGCTCTAAACACACCTGGGCTAACTCCAAGCTGGAAAATAAGGGCACGCCTAAGAATGGAATTCTCTGATCTCCGGCTGCGAGGGCATAAATTACAGAAATATTGTATTTTCCTGTGCGTAATCCACCATTTCTTCTCTCATCTGCAGCAATTACGAGGAGAACTGCTGTGTGCGACCACTATATATTAATTTCCGACAGGATTTGGGCTGGAGGTGGATCCACCAGCCTGAGGGGTACTATGCTAACTTTTGCTCCGGTCCCTGCCCTTACCTACGCAGCGCCGACACGGCCCACAGCTCGGTGAGCTCACGGCACCCTCGTCCATCAGGCAGACTGGGAGAACTGGTTCCTGACCTTTGCTCTGCTCTGTCTTCCGCAGCTGCTGAGCCTGTACAACACCTTGAACCCCGAAGCGTCCGCATCTCCCTGCTGCGTTCCTCAGGACCTGGAGCCCCTCACTATCCTCTACTACGTGGGCCGTTCCCCCAAAGTCGAGCAGCTGTCCAACATGGTGGTCAAGTCCTGCAAATGCAGCTAGGCCCGGGAGTCCACGGCGACAGACCTGGCAGCTCCCATCGCCCGCTCAGGAGCAGCCCAGTATAGTTTGTCATCCATGAGTACCTCCAAGCCCTGCTACAGCCTCGCCTGAACTCTTTCACACATACTCAGACACCCACACACACTAGGAAAAAAAACAAAGATGCAGTCCATCATGGTCCTGTAAAAGCATTGGCAGCATTCGCTCAGAAGATTTGTCAGACGCCACTTTACTAACGCTCTCCAAGCCATCAGGCCGCTTCAGCAATCGCCTCGTTTCTCATGTTTGGTGTTTTCACGTTCCAGCGTCCTGAAGAGCCCCGTACCTCAGCTGTTACGCAACACTGGTATTTAAACCCCAGTGAAAGATGAGTAGAACAATAACCGTTTTGCAGTGAGCGCTGCGTTCTTCAGGACACGACATAATTGCAGTTTAAAAAAAAAAAAAGGAGCCCTGAGAACGCAGGCTGACTCCACCTGATAGGAATTTGTAAAATAGAAAAAAAAAAAGAGAAAGGTTAGAAAGAAAGGTTTCTGAGAACAACCACATCCAGGACGCCTTCCAATGCTCGGGCTGGAGTCTGACGCTGTGCACGCCGCAGCACTGAACAATAAAAATGACCTTTGGAAATGAAAAAAAAAAAAAAAATAACAACAAAAAAAAATATGCTGGAATCCAACCTTTATTTCAGAATAGTATACTTTCATGCTTATGTTTACCTCAGTGGTTATGTAATACAACAGGATGGTGATTCCAGGGATCGTTTTTAATTGTTTTATGTTTCGTTTCAATGCCTTTCTGTTGTATGAGACTGATGTATGTCACTAAGTGATGTGTCACTTAATTAGATCACAAACTGTAAATGTTTTTTCTTGTTACTTATGGAAACACCTTTTTTTTTTTAAAAATAAAGAAACAGACAGTCAAATTGGACAGTTCTATTTTCCGTCTTGTACAAACATTATTAGTCATGTAAAAACATCATTTACATCACGACCGACAACCGTCGACACAGCATAACAGCATCTGTGGTAAACATACACCAATACTGACAGTCAGTATTTGCTGAGGTATTTACACGAGCATGCATGCGCTTCATGCGCATAAAACAGACCGTAAACAACTGGAGTACACCGTATATATACTGATTTAGATTTTGTTGTTTTGTTGTTGCGTTAAGATCGACCACTACAAAAAATATCATTATTCTTATAAAAACGCACCCTGCTGTACTGCAATCAAAACTGCAGTCTGCGTAGAATCAGTTGACTTGACAAAAACGTGCGTGAAATTCAAGTATCGTTGAGATCATGTTAGCAGAAAATCTTGATATGTATCACACTGGATTCACGGAACGTGGACGACATTCAAAGTTCTGTTTAACTTGTCAAGTGCAGACAGATGTTCTTCAGCCATGACACCCTGAGATGAATCTTGAAATGGTCCCAAGACAGGTTACAACCGTCAGAATATTGCTCAGCTGTGGCAGAATTAAGTCTGAAGCTACAGAATTGGCCGTTAAGACCTAGAACATATACACCATAACAACAATAATAGGCTTTTTATAAAATCTGGTCTAATTTACAAACACATATTACCTGCTTTATTTAAATGGGAAAAAATATATCTTTTTTTCTCAATCTTTCCTGGTTAAAACCAAATCAAAAAAATGCTTAAAGATTAAATAAATAAATATTCAGATTTTTTTAAACATTGAACCTTCTACAGATGAAAGCCAAGCCTGTAATCAGGGAAATCCCCCATCTCACCGGTTTGTATAACTCTGAGCTGCACGTGTCACTCACTCACCGGTAAAGAATAAATCGTCAAATCCGGTCTGTAAAATGCCGCCGGGGGCTTCCAAAACCATCTGCTGAAGACGATCTGTCAGCAAAACGCTTCCCTGGCATCGGCAGCACGGACAGAAGGAGGCCTGACAACTGTTGGTAAATAGAGCGTGTGCCCCCGTTGAGGTGGGGGGGCTGCCAAGGCCAAGTGAGTCCCACCCTGCGTCAAAGGCTGGCGTTCTTGGCCCCGGTGGCACATCCGCTCACATGTCTGAGGCCGGATCGCAGGAGAGAGTTAATAGGGCCCCGTTTGATGTCTGGCATGCTTTCATCTGTGGATGTCGTCCTCTCCCAGAATACACCTCTGCGAGGGTGCAGTTACATGCAGAGACACCTGTCGGGCTGGCAGAGGGGAAAGGCGCTCCTCCGCTCACCCTCGTGTCATCTGTGAGTGGGCTCCTCCTGGCCCTGGAACAGCTTGTGGTACAAAGAGAGACCTAGAACACAGCAGTGACACCAGACACCAGTTAAAACCAGTAAAGGCTCTTTTTTGTGATGCAAGTTGTGGGCCGTGTCCAGCAGAAAGACCTTTCCACACTCTCTGTGTTGTGCATCTTCTCTACATCAAGCTAGCTGGATCCACATCTCAAGAAAAGCAAAAAGCTATTTAAGTGTCGTTGCTGAAGCTAATCCGCCGAGGGCGTCACCAGCACATCAATCATTCCTGCTCAAGGTGACCACCAGTCCACTGGTTAATCCTGTTGACCGTCCACACATCGCCAACGCTCTCACTTGACATCCCAGCGGCTGGCACGCAGCCAGTCATCCAGAAGAAGAGGCATTCCGAGTACAGTTATGGCTGCTGTGTTTGTGCTCCCAAACAGTGTTCCCTTTCATTCCCCTCTCTGCGTACTCTGTTTATTTTGGTGCTCTTTTACACTATTGGGGCCTGACTGGGCCGGAGAAGGAAAACATCTCCCTGACTTCCAATTCAATGACACGACCGCTGGAAGCTGCTTCCTCCGCTTTTCTCCGGCTCAGCAAAAGACAAAACGGCTGAAGGGTCCTGATTCAAACGGCGCTCGAGGAAGTTTGATGCGTATTTTATTCAATGGCAGATCAAATGCAACAAATAAAACAGCGACTACACACACTAGACTGGAATGAAGTGGCTGCTTTTAATCAAACATCCAACAACTTACATAACGTATCCGAAGAGCGGATGACAGCCAGTGACTAGCTTCCGTTCCAAACAAGGTTGCTTTTCCACCAAGTCATATTTTAATAGAAAGAAGCACACAGTATCCGCCCTGACATGATCAGGCTCCCATTAAAATGGCACAAGTGCAGCATTCATTTCCTCCTCAAAGTGAAGCAATAAATCTTCAGTCACCAGCTGTGGAGCCCTGAGAACTTTGAGAACGCTTCAAGGGAAGCACTGTAAAACACATGTGGCCGATATAATCTGGGTTTGTAGGCTTTGATAGGGCCTCATCAAAACCCCTCCCGTGTGTCCCCCGTCGCAAGTCCGCACCGACAAACTGGGGAAGGAAAGGGCAAAACGGGGTGAGCGAGCAGGGGGAGGAAAAAAAAAGGTTCTGGGGAGGGGGGGTGGGGGGGAGTCGTACGAGCAGGGAGAGGAAGAGATTAAAAGAGTGCAGAAGAGAGAGATAAGGCAGGGTGTGATTAATGACAGCTGACATCTGATCATAGAGAATGCTCTCCATTTGGACTGTGTTCTAACTCCCTGTCAGAAGCAATCAGAGGGGCTCAGTCATCTCACTACAAAGGTGCACGGTGCAGGCAGAGGGACCTGACACACTGCAAAGCTCCAGAAAGAGCCTGTCCCTTCCAATAACACCCACCTCCCTCCAAAACACCACACTGAGTCTCTGTTCTGCTGCCATGTTCATTCATGGTTCAACCATCCTCCCTCAACACTAAAGCCGCTCACCTTTTCTCTCTTTGTTAAACTATATTTAACCACAGGGTGACTACACACCGATGTGTTTAAATTTCACAATCACGTGTCTGACATTGCTGCTCAGAGTGGAATAACTGGTAGATCATTTACTGTAGGTCACTTCTCCTTAACAGATAAGAACCACTGCCAGGGAAAACATTTCAATCTGATTAAAATCAAAAATGCTAAAAGTAGGGGAGGACTTAGGGTTAAAGCTAATAAAAATTTCCCCCTTTGTGGCCTTAATGGTGGGAAAAAAATGTGTTAAATGTTTCAGAAACGTCTCCCAACAGATTCAGTTACAGTAACTGATGATTTTATAGGATGCTTGTTAACCTGAGCCAACATTCATGCCGAAGAGAGAATGAAAAGAATTGTTCTGAAGGGGGGGGTGGGGACGTGTGGCGCACGGCTACAGTGTTTTTCCGACAAGCTAATCTCTGGGTCGGCTTAACTTGGACAAGCAAGTGATGTGATGAATGGTATGATTTGCTGGTGTTTGCTAACGTGCAGTGGAAAAAGCTCTGGGTCGGGCACTAGTGTGTGCACCAGTCTCAGAGCGCTGCTCCGAGGGGAAAGACTTGTAATCAGGGCAGGATGACAGGGCACACGTGAGTTCATGCAACCACAATGGAGCATATTGCTCCAAATAACATGAAGGAAAGCTGACTCTGGGGTGCGACGGGGCAGAGTTTTTAAAAGGTTTTAAAACTCTTCGGGAACGACCGGGAGAAGGGAATCGATTTGCACCAAAGCAAATGCTCCTTTATCAAGGTGCTAGACTTGATTGGTGGCAGCTTGCAGGTCTTTTTTATGCTCGGTGACGTGCCTTAAAGTTAAATGCGGGTCATTTTCCAGGATATTTCCTTTCATACACATACGAAACTAGCTAAATAGTCATGACAATGTAGCTTCATTTCACATCCTGCAAAGCTCTAAGGAGGCAGGAGGCAGGCTAAAAATACCCCCTGGGTGTTAATCAGTCCTGCGCAGGGAATTTCCACCATGCCTGGATGCAGTCACAGACGCTGGCATCACAGCATCGACGCGAGACCCGAGGACTGCCGCGGCAACAAGGTTACAACAAGGTCGGCACGTGGGCGAGTGGAGGGTCGGACCCACCTGTTTTGCCGCAGATGGCTTCGTAGACGGTGCGCTGAGAGCTGGACGCACCTCCGCTGGCTGGGCACTCAGAAGACGTCTGCCTGTTGATCAGACATACCGTTAGCCAGTGAAAAACCATCATGTTATGTGACAATTGCCATGGAGACACTATATATCAATAATTGTACATTTGAGTTTATTCCAATGTTCTCCAGCTAAGGCCAGAGGGGGTTAAGTGTTTACTGAGTGCCTCTCGTGAGCTATTGTGGCCCAACGGAGCCAAATTCCCGCTGCTTGTCCCGGGTGATGTGATTATGGCCCGGCTTCAGACAGAAAAGTCATATATGTGAGCTTTCGTATAGCTAACGTCATACAGATGTCTGGAAGCCATAAACAAGGAATCATATCACCCTGCTCATATAATCATACAGCAGTATACACCACGATATAACAAAAAAAAAGTGGTGGGGTGCAGAGCAGAAGCAGACATGTTTGTAACCTTATACATTAAATCTGTTCAGCATTTTTAGAGGGAACAATAAATAAAGCTTAACTTGCATTAACCTCTCACCCTGTAACAGCATCTTGCCAAAGGAGTATTAACAAGGTAATGAGGGTGCACACTGCCTCCTTGTAAGGGGTTGCACAGTTGTTCTTTCATTCCATTACACAACCACAAATAGAACAGGCCCAGTTCCAGCATGGCATACCTCCACAGGAAGCAACTCCTTTCATACTGAAAGGGGGGAGAAAAACTTGACCTCTTGGTTCTTCACATCATTTTCTTTGTCAACAGTCTCTCGGTTTGTCACTTCAGGAACGCTGCAGGTGAGACCTAAATCTGAACTCACAGCGAGTCTGGATGACTGAGCCCAAAAAACACCAGAATGATGTGTAGGGTTGCTTTTTTTGGGGTGCTGAAGTTGTCTTTATGTTATCTAAACTGACAGAGTGGGATAAAGTTATACTATAAACACACATTTGGGAGCTTCTGTGTGTATACACTATCTTGTTAAAACAACTACCGTTGTGACTGATTGATAGAGAGGAAACGTGGCAGCGAGGCGCGCGTTAATAGTGCTGCTGTAACTGTCACCCTATCAGTAAAGCCTCATGACAGCTTCGGCTTCTATAATTAGAAGCGAACCTCTCCAGAATACCAAACAGGCTCATTTATTTGTGTTACAAATTGGCCCGTCACTGAAGTCATACCACACCACACAGGAGCCCCAGGGTGGGTGACTTTGGTATGTTGATGGACCGCTGGCCGGCCCAGCAGCGGCCACACAGTGTGCCACGTATTGGTGAAGACGCTGCCAGTCAGAAATCTTTGTCTGGATCTGGATAACCGTGAACTGTGCGCACACAGTCAGCACTTTCACACATAACTGGGGCTAAACTGGGATGGACCGCAATAACAGAGCCATTGTGTGGTCCCTGAAATGAGCACTGGAAATGAAAGGAAGCAACTTATTATCCATCATTCTTTGCGAACAATGATGGCCTTTAACTCAGGACTTTATCACGTTTTTGTCCCCTTCTCTTTCTTCTTTCATTTCATTGTTTCCATCGGTGCATTTTTGGTCCTGAGGCTTCCGTTTTTCCCACACTCTCCCCTGTCACACTGCTCGACCACAAAAATGCAGGACAGAGCGGAGTGTGAGGGGGCTCTGGAATTCCACATGCAGAGCATAAACACAGCCACCGCCAGGAAGACATACACAGGAGCAAACACCGGCTGCCCTAACCTATTCTATCACTCCAGCACTGCGCCGTTGCCCACTTAACCCTTCACGTGCTGGTGCAGACACTGGTGTAAGAGCGTCTCACTGAATGGGTGTCGCACTGGACTGAATCTTCCAATCCATTTGTGGGCTTCCTTTTTGCACACACAGGTGCTAAAAAAGGCACCTCCGCCGCTTTTAAACTTGCTATCAGCCCTGGCGTGCTGTTGCTGTGTAATTTGGCTGGACGTCGTGGTATTAAAGTCATAAAGTAATCGGGTGAAATAGCTGGCAGTTCAAGCCCGTTTCTCTCCTTTTCCTTTTATTTTTCTTTCTGCACTCTTCAGCTTATCTCCAAACCAAACAGGATTTAAACGGCGCTCAGAGTCCGGGCCCTTCCACTGAACCACGCTCTGTTTACACTTCAGACAGAAATCAGGCCTGTGATGAGGTTGTTTACCGAACAGGCCGATACACCCTTCGCGTAATTTGCCGTGCGCGTATTCCGGCTCTCATTAATGTTACCCATATCCTGCTGAACTCAGCACCCTCACCTTTTCAGTCCACACAAAGCAGTCAATTATTGACACCTCAGTGCAGGACTTGAATGCTGTTTATTATGCAGAGACTCATAAAACTCCCTGAACCAGATCTTAACCTCGTTAACGTCAAAAAGGATGGACCTCATTTGAAACGAGGCTAATCTTACTTGACAAGCCGCTTGGCCGCTGTTTTCCTGGTCTGTCCGTCCCTGGCACTGCTGGGTGGCTTTGGGATGACGCCGGGACCCGGGACCTGACCAGGAACGGGAAGAACGTGGAAGCTGGTCGAGGGGCAAATGCTCGAGATTGTGGAAACCTGAGGAGTCGTCTGGTCTGGAAACTGAGCCTAAGAAAAAAGCCACAGCATTATCAAACTGATGGAAACACATTTTTGCTTCAGTGTTTTTTCCTGCTCTTCCCAAATAGGGCGTACGATGACCCTGATGTCTAGAAGGCAGCGAAGTGACTAACGTGCAATCTTAAAAGTGCACTGTCCAAGACATGAAACAGTTCTCAAAGAAGAAGGAAACGTGAATTACAGTTTTGGAGGATTACCATGAGGGGGAAAATGTCATCGGTGTCAAAATCATGGTGTGTCACAAGAAATACTGCAGTTTTATTAATCCACTATCAAAGGAAGCGCAACATTCTTTTTAGCAGCTGGCTCCTCTGAGAACCAAGTTCTTCCCATCAGTTATTTGTTGGTACAAGAATCCCTTCAAAGGCTTGGAAAGGTGCGTGCGTGTGAGATAATACCAATTTTTTCTCCCTGACATGATATTTAAGAGCCACATTTTTCTCGGCGCTAGCAGGGCAGGGGAATGCTGTGCGTACATTCCTTCCACATCTCAGGCTGATGCTATTTTTTCTGCAGCTTTATACGGCTATCTAACAAGCTAATGGCTTTCCAGCCTCATGGAGCAGCCGCTCAGCGGTCCGGCAGTGTGACAGTGCATATCTGATGTAATTTGTGCGCTGATAAACGAGGAGCTGAATTTCCAGGTTCCGTGGCCCACAGTTGCCGCTCAGTGTGAGCGGCTCCAGGAAGGGTACCTTTCTTTGGCTGCCAGGTGGCCTGAGGCCAAGTCTGCGGAGGAGCCGCACAGTCTGCATCCACTAACTAGAATGTGAATAAAGCGGAGGGATAGCCCCCTGTCACTCTCTGTTCTACACAATCACTTAAAGATGCGCTTTGTTCAGTTAATTTAAAGATGTTTCCACACGGGGCCAATAAAGCCTCCTATATAGTGGCATAAGTAAATAGCGGAAACAATAAAGGTGCATCCTGCACACACCTTTCTAGAGCCAAGGGAGTTGTCCTTGCGTGCATTAGATCTCACACAGAAGTCCTCAGTTCCAGTATAGACGCACATTTCTAGGTCAGAGCAGCAAAGAGCGACGTGGGTGGAACAAACAGGGAGGGTGGTAAGGTTTTAGGGAGGGAAGTCTGATTAGATGGTGAGACGACCATATCCAGAGCCAGTCTTCCTTGACCTCAGTTTTTTGGGATTTTTTTTTTTTTTTTTAAAAAGGATAACTCTCCTCCAAAGTTCACAGCAAGTCCAGGATGTCAAAAACTGACAGACTTCAACTGTAGGAGATTTCCCTGCCGACGGTTGTATGAGAAAACGTTTTGAAGTTATGCTGTAATAGGCCAAGGCTGCCGGGGGTCCGGAAACATGATCACCTGACAGGCCTCTGTCACCCTACTGGGTCATGTTTTCCTCTCTTTCTTTTTTCCTCTCCTTTCCTCCTCCTCATCAAGCAGACTAGTTATGCCTATTCCTGTGTAGTTTTTCTGCCCCCCCCCCCTCTATTCGTTCACAGGTATCGCCG
>BJFM01000839.1:97918-113935 GCA_016586285.1 Arothron firmamentum
GTTGCTTGTCTGGGGTCTGGCCCTGGGTTTCTGGAAAGCGCCTTGAAACAATTTTGATTGTATAAGACGCTATATAAATAAAGATTGATTGATTGATTGATTGAGAAAAAAATTCTTGGTCATCTGACTGTGGGGCAATATGAGAAGGAGAATGGGACAGAGAGAGAGAGGGAGGGAGAGAGAGAGAGAGAGAGAGAGAGAGCGAGCGCAGGGGATCGCTTTCATAAAGTGCCTTTCGTAAGGCTGCTGAGCCATGCCAAGAGAAATATCACCTCAATTGCGTTAATTAAGAAGCCAACCGAGAAAAGAAAAAACAATGACGCTAGAGCAACTGCATTACTCAGGAAGGACTGGCAGAAGAACTATATCCAATCACAGAATCCAATCCAATTACAGTGCCTTTGAGTTATCCCAGGGTGCACTGCTGTATCTGTTTTTCTCCGTACATAAATGGACTCAACAAAATCCACTGAAGAATGAAAAAGTTTCTGTTCATCGCAAATTTAAAAGCAACTGTACTTGAAGACAGATTCTCATTCTGTAAACATTAAAATTACCCAGCTTATGTGGTCTCACGGTCCAAAAACATGCACATTAGGTTGAGTGGCGACACTAAATTACCTCTGGATGAGTAAATGGTGTGTGTGTGTGTGTGTGTGTGTGTGTGTGTGTGTGTGTGTGTGTGTGTGTGTGTGTGTGTGTGTGTGTGTGTGTGTGTGTGTGTGTGTGTGTGTGTGTGCATGCGCGTGTGTGTTGTAAAAGACTGGGGACCTGCCCTGGGTGTATTCCTGCTTTTCACATGACTGTTGGGATCAGCACCCTGATTAAGTATGAGCAACCATCAACAGAAAATCGATGGATATATGGATGGATGGGTGAATGGATGGATGGATGGATGGATGGATGGATGGATGGATGGATGGATAAAAAAAAACTGCCAAATCGTCCCAGTCCCAGGAAGCTCTAACCAGGTATAGTCCAGTTTGTCCTACATGAAACCCAACCCTACTATTTGACTTGCGTTTCAGTGAAAGCACAAACGGAGTTTGGATCAGCTCTGAAATGTAATGGTTAGACCGCTCTGACGCCCTAATGGACACCATTCTTTGATTACTCAAACTCTGATATAATCCTCGCAATTTAGGGGAAAGCAATCATGCTTGGCTCTGCTGGTACGAGCTGCTGTTAAAGAGGACGCTGCCGCTGTGGTTGAGGGAGAGATATTTCGAATAGCCGTGTGACTGCTAACATGAAGGTTTTCCCCTTGTTGTGGGTGGAGTTTGTAATATTCTGGACGACGCTGTGCAATGGTAAAACAATAATCTGCACAGACACTGAGGGTTTCTCTATCAGTCACAACATGAAGCTGGAAAATCACAAAAGAAGTGCAGCACACACACACCAGGTTTACGCTAACGCAGATGACAGATTTTATAATAGAAAACCATAAATAGTGGCATAATAAGCAAATGAGAAAATGAGTAGTCAAAGCATTTAAATGGAGTATTTATTTAAAACTGTAACACAATTTGTTCTATTTTTTTCCAGGGTGTAATTTTTCTAAAAGTAACCATCCAGGCATCCAGCCACTGAAATATCACATTTTCAGTTTAGTGCTGTGGAAAAGAACAAAAACACTTCTCTGTACCTGCTGCCCACGGTGGCTCTGGTCGAGAAACTGCCGAGACCGAAGCCTTTTGATGGCAGACTGAAGCTGGTTGCTTCCGGGGGCAGGCGGGTTAATCTGCTGGGGGGTCGTTGCTGCCAGCAGGCTGTACGGACTCTGCGTCTGCATCTTGAAGGCATCATCTCTGTCTTTCTTGGGTCTGTTGGTTGGAAGGAAGACATGAACTGAACAGTCTGAGGTATATACAGTCACACTAATGTGCAGGATAAGATTTGCAACTGATATCATGTCAGGAAAGGCTGAAGCAGTAAATCAAAGTCAAACCTGGAGGACGGTGGCCCTTCTCTGTGTTCACATGATGCAGGTCTTTTTTGTCATATTATGGGTGGATGAATCTGTTTGTAAGGTGGCATTTGTGCTCTCTTTGCCCCCTAAATCTTTGTTTGTGCTGTTAATAATAGACCCGTGCTAATAGCTGACACGCTGCAGGATAATCCAAGCTTGGGTTATTCAACACTGAGCTGCAATAAGACCGTGTTCCCCTGTCAGTTAATATGTAAACGAAAAAAAGAAAAATGTTTCGATTCATTCATTAATAAAAAAAATAAGACGCTGAAAGCTTCAAGTCAAAGTGTGTGGATGAAAATCAAAGCAGAGGGCACGTCTGTGGCAAACACATGCTGAACTGAGAACCTTTTCTTTGTGCCTCAGCGCTCCCAGAGCTTCACGTTCCATCCACATCACAAAGCCACAACCTGGAAAGCCAACCTTTTGACGAGCTCCACGAGTTTGTAACTGGATTATCTGTCATTAAACTAAGCCCGTTTCAGCTCCTTTCATTTTTTTTCCCCTCCTCTTTTCGGCTGCTGCTGGAGCGATGAGGTGACCGGCCTCCCACTTCAGACACGCTCAAACCCAGTTGATGTGGAACCTGGTGCGCTGCTGCATATCGAACATCGCGGCCAAAAATAATGCCATAGAGAGTGCAACTGGGAGCTTCAAGGATAAATATAAAAGAGGGGAAAAAAGGGGGGGTAATGGGCTCCCCGTGGGTCATGGGGATGAAAAAAAGCAGAAAAACACTGCAGACTTAAAATCACAATTGCTGCTACACCTCAGAGCCAAACTCTGATAAGCTCTAAAATTAGAATTCATTTAATCTCACAGAACAATACAGACTACAGTGTAATAATCACACTGTCGCTCAAGGAAAGGCCTTGCGAAACATTCAGACTGTACTAACAAGGACACAGGGGATCAAAAACTCATGTGAACATGCCATCCGCCCATGCATTTCTCAGTTCATAGAATTGCACATACGATTATTACAAAAACAAATGCTGTGACAACTGGCCAGTTTTTTGTTTTTTAGGTTGGAGTTTGGTTTTTTTTTGAGTTTCTGGAGACAAAGGTTTATCTGTGAAATTTTCAAGGCCAAAGATTCTACAAAACAAGGACTCCTTCTTTGTTTACGGCAGTCATTTCCCTCAGCTTGGCTGCAGCTTGCATTGCACACTGGACCACTGGGACCTTCCGGCTGCCATTTTATTAGCATTCAAGCTATTTTTCCCGTCAACAGCATATCCTTTCCATGAGTGCAACAGATCCTTTAGAGAACTCAGACAAAGTTTGCAAAAAAAACAAAACTAAATTATACAAAGTCATCATGAATTTTGAAAGAGTGAGGGTTTTTATTTTAATCCTACATTGACTGCTTAAATAAACGAGGGGAAAAAAATAAAAGAAAACAGCAGTGTTACATCTGAGTTTCTCATCACCAGCACAGCACATGTGCAAAGCCTCAACTTTCTGGGACTTCCCTTCCTGCAGGAGTCGTTGGTGTCAGCTTACTCCCCGCTGCGCTGGCCATTCTTTCATATGCTGATATGACTTACTGTAGAACAACACAGCAGGGCAGGCGGAGCACATGTGCCACATCAATCCACTGTAGCTCGGCGTGAATGTGGGAAAGTGACTGGTTTGAAACGGTATCGTGCTGCGGTGCACCCGGGCCCTGTCACCATACAACATCAGCTGACCAGGGAGGAAGAGAGTAATACTCCCCTAGCTAAAGCCACGATGAGCAATCTGACAAAAAATACAATTCTACTCCCCACAAAAAAAAGGATTCTGAGTGGCACAATGCTGATCTACTGATGGCAGCGAAGACAAAAGTGTGTATTAGAAAAAATTTCTACCCGATACCTTTGCACAGGTTTGGCAGTCAAGGCTCATGTACTTGGTCTCTAAAAGCAGCCGTGTCTGGAAATAATTTTGCAGCTGTTGATGCTGCAGCGACTTCGCTGTTGTTTTCATAATTGATTGCTTTTGGCTGCGTGGCAATACAGATGCATCCTTGCAAGCAAATGACCTTATTGATTAAAGTCTATAAACGGTTAAATACAGTATGTGTTAAGTGTAACACTGCAGCAGGATTTAGTAAATAACTGTAAAACCACAAATTAGTACACCATGCAAGTGCATTATATATATATATATATTTAAAATGTAATGACTGAAGGTGTTTTTAATCCAGATGACAGTGTCGTATTTTATTTTATTTAGTGTACTAAAATAATACACTTGGAACTTTGATCTGCTGTGAAGATGCATGAATCCAGTGAATAACCTAAATCCATTTACTGGAATCTCACCCATTCTTACCTTAGGGGTTCTCCTTCCTACATCTGGCTCCAATCAATGCGAATGAAAACCCCTTTCTTTACATTCAAAGGGAGGAGACATCAAACTAATTTTGTTGAGCCCTTTTCCCTCATCAGAGACCTTTCACAAAAGGTTCCTTCTGATTGGGTTTCATACTCGAATGAGTGATCATAAAATACAAAAATCTAAATTCAACCAAGTCAAACACGAGGGTACTGAATAGAACTACAAACACCCTGAGTAAACACAGTTGTGGTAAATTTCTGTTTTAGCTCCTCTGAACATAGCGCCGTAAAAATGATGAAGTTTTGGTCATTTGTTTTTACAGAGAAAAGAAAATGGGGGAACAGTTATGTGGCCGCAACAAAAACGTGCATGCAAGACAGTCCATTATTGCTGACACAGTTCACCAAATCTAGAAAGGAAAACAACAGCAAATGTAATAAGCTCAGCCAAAACTAATTCATCTCAATTCATTAAAAAAAATAAAAAAATCCCAAAACACTACCTGGTGCTGGAGCTGTACACACACATCTGATGACTGTGCATTTTCTGTGATTATTTTTCTTTTGGTGATTCTCTTTCTCGACATTGAGGCCAAAGACAGAGCTCCACCTTGGCGGACAATAAGGGTGATTGTTACTAGAAAAACACGAGGTGGAGAGACGCTCCTGCAGCGCTGAAGTAGCATACCTGATAGATTCTGGCCATAACACTTCAAAGCGCTGTGCTACTCTTTGAAACCCATCATACTTCACCCCTGTGGCTGCTTAAAGAGCCAGGGTGCTTAACAGTTTCAGCATGTTTGGCACACACCGTCATCCTGAGTGTAGAGAGGGGAACTCAGGAAATTCTGTGTCATGAGAAAGAGCAGTGAAGTGAAATCAAGGCCATTTATCCGCATTTCTCAATGAGGACAATGTGTTACACCCGTGCATGCAAGAAGTTCTGCCACACTGCACGGAACACAGCTGTCTTGTTTTTTTTTTTTGTTTTTTTTATCAATAACACGACAATATCATTTCAAATTACATTCAATTTCCATGATTTGAGGTATGAAATGATCTCAAATGTGCTTATGCCAGATCACAATAAGAAGCATGCTTTATATCACTATATATTCCTCCTCAAATACCCTTCTGTAACATCACTAAGCAGCAAAATCAAACACTATATTTTGAGAAACAGCAGTAGTGTATAAGTTATTGCTGATAGGTAAAATACAAGACCCAGCATAATTTTACCAAATGCTGATATTTAAACCTGAACTTTATGTCATATTATGACATAACAACACCATAGATGATGATGAGAAACTAATACATCTCTTGCCATTAACATGTATATAGTGCAAAAAGGTACATTCAGAAGGGCCCCCTGAATTCCAGCCTTAATAAAGCCAAACAATACTGACTGTGTGGAGCACGTGATCACGTGTTGTACTCTCTAGTTAGCACTGGCACTACCCTGATGCCTCTCACACTCAGCTCTCAGGAGTCCAGTCCAGGTAGTTACAGTACCTGCCCATTCTAGACAAAAAACTGAATGAGCCAGCCAAAAAAAATGTTGGCAGTCTGCAAATTCTTTTCCAAACACTAACATTTGGAACGAGAAGTCATTAAAGACCGCTACAGAGCCTTTAGATTCAACTGAGTGAAACTAATCAGTGTTTACAGTTAAGATTTAAGTTTCATTTCTTTACAAAAAATACTCAGAGAAGCTTAGCAACCAGCTGCTTCTAAAAACAAAATAAAAATCGAAATACTCACTTCAACGTCTGCGTCAGTGTATGTTAGCGCAGAAAAGCCAAGGCTGTTTAAAATGCCGCATTCCCTCTCTACTGCTGCAGGGGTGGTCAATTAAAAAAGTGCAGGTGTGCACAATGGTGAAATCTGACCAACAGCAGCATTTATCAGGAGGAAAAGCGGTGAAGCAACGACAAAAGAGCTGCAGGAATAACCGTCCAACTGAAGATTTAGTGAAGGTCAGCTGTGCTTTTTTACAGCTAATCAAACAATCTCCACATCTGATGTTTTTGGCAATTTGCAGCCCCCGATTGTTCACACCAGTACTGAGGCGCTGCGCATCATCCGGTCTCATCGGGCTCATAACTCGCATGTCATTCGGTCATTTTCTGGAGGAGATCTAGGACGCTCTGAAAGCTTGCCAGATTTGGAGCGGGAGCTTCTGAGTTAATAAACAACCAGATCCTCCACCAAAAACGAGCCATTTGTGGAAGGGACAAGGGCTTTCTGTTTTCAGGCCTTTGGGATCAAAACTGTGGGTTTATCAATACCCGGGTCTCATCCTGTCTGCTGCCACATACAATCGGGATTTGTGGAGCACTGACTCAGGGAGAAGTGTTCCTCCCGAGACAAGACAAGACAAAACTGACAAAATGATGTCTTTTTTTTTTCCCCCTCCATGTGTAAAAACAGGTTGACAACTCTGGATTTTGAATTTGAAACCGCTTTTTTGGCTCATGGGCTGATGTGTTAGGTGTTAACAGAAACATGAAGTTTGAGAACAACACTTTACAGATGTCGCATAACTGAAGGCATAAATATCAGCCTATACAAACGTGACACCTGTCAGAGCCATCCAACGGTGCTGCAGAATATGCCTGAAAGGCTTGTTTGAATTGGACCGGAACGTTGCCTGCTGTATTCCACATGTCCCCGGACTCACCCGCTACACAGCTGCGTTCCCGAGCGAACCCCCTCCACTGGCCGCTGGGCCGCAGGAGCAACGGTATGCTGCACTTGAGGGTTGAGTGCGAAACCGTCTCTGCTCAGCATCCTGTTGGCCAGGTTCATTTGGGTCAACTGTTGACAGAGGAGAAAACTTCAACAGATTGATGATTCAGCGCCGCGTGAAATCATTCTAACAAAATAATTCACGACTAGTCATCCGGCTCTCCAGAGCAAAGAAAATATTTGATGAAAAAGCACATGAGCTCCTCCCTGCTTCAGCCAATTCATTTTTCTCGTATCTGGAGGATGTGTGAAATGTACACACGGCACCTGGCAGAGCTAGGCTCCACTTAGCACTAAATCTAGGTGGTCCATCTCCCTTCCCCCTTCCACCTTTTGCAGAATCACATAGCATGACTCTAGAAATCAGCTCTGCAGTTTACAATCCTGCCAGGAGTGCTGTAGTATCTGAAACTGCACCTCTGTGCACACTGCCCTGGGAAATATCTCGAGTAAACTTAAATAGGAGAATCAATTATACTGCCGTGGCGTTTTAGTTACTTTATTTCCTCCAGCGCAATAAATGTCCAATGGGAAAGTCTTAATGTTGCCAAGTCTTGTACAATGTGGGGGGGAAAAAATGCACATCTGCATGATTTGCACAGCTACAGCTTGATTAATTAGTTACTGTTGAAATTAATTTTGTTTAATATAAAGCCAGAAGACATAAAAACATCTACTTGATACAACATCTACTTGATTCTACAATTTTCTAGTTATCACACAAAGCACAGTTATTATCCTGCTGTGTAAATAGAAAAAAAATACAGGCAGAACCTGGAAGGATTCACAGTCATATTTATACATCACCATGTATGCATTGATTTTATTGTGGCTGTGTCTGGCATATCTCAGTTTCAACTTGTTTGGATCGCAAGTGGCCTAGCATGAGAGTGAGCAATTACTTAAATCTTAGAGGTCAACTAGTGCAGCGGGGTGTCGTTAATGTTTACAAAGATCTCCATTTAGTCCAGCGAGTGATTTAACGGCTTCAATTTTGAGCCCTAAGAGAAAACACAAAATGTACTTTTAAGTGCCAAACACTGGACTATTTTACTCTGCTAAATAAACTGCTGCCAAGCCCAGGATTAAGTATGCATAGTATATACAACAAACACCTTTCAGATAGACAGAACCTTCAGAATCAAGCCATAAATTCTGCAGTCTGTGTGGTCTAGTATCACACGAAAACTGAAGGGGAAAAATAAGGTAGAGGAGAGGAGGCACGCAGAAAGGTTGAAGGAATGACAACCTTTAGGGTAAACAGAAGGTGATGATAGTACCCCTGCCCCGATCTGGCCCAATTTGGCACATTCCTCTATTTATAAGCATCAATTACCACAAAAAAAGAGCATCAAGAAAAATCACTCCCCCCGTCGTGCATCTGATAATGAGACCTCACACGGAGCTTCTTGATGCGGCTCACCACTGTTCAGGGCAGCCTGATTCAAACCCACACTTCCACACACAACCAACTCTCCCCCGTAGCAGCAACCCCAGCCTGCAGAGTGCGAGTGAGTTGACAGCTGACGGTGGAAGGTGGATGGTGCGCAGCGGTGGATCCTCCGGCTCCACCAGGTCTAGCTGGACGGACGAGTGGCTCGATGGGTTCGGAGCCAGGTTTGAATATCAACAAGAGAAATGTCAGAGACCTCACAGTGAGAGGGTCCACATTTTTTCTCCCTTACATGAAACATCACACAGATTAGTTTACAGTTTAATAACTAGACAGATGTCTGGTTTCAATTGTATGGATTGGGTTTTAACTAAATTTGTGTCTTTTTCCTAGAAAAATGAGATCTAGGAGATAGAGTGACATTTCAGTTTCTCTTAGGTTTTATCCATACATCTAAATGCTGGGTATCAGTTTTTCTCATGATTACAATCAAATCAATAATCCACATAATCCTCCTCGAGTATCTCTTGTGCATCAGGTGGGAGTTTCCCCTGACTGTGAGCTTGAGAACTGAAAAGAAAAAAAAAGAAAAAGACTTCTTGGACTCACGTGGTGTGTCAGCAGGTTGATGTGGCTGGAGCTAGCGTAGCGGCGAGCAGCCTGCTTGTCGGCCAACTTCTGCAGAGCCGAGATGAAGGCCTGCTGGTTTGACGGGGCTTGCTCAGCCTGGGTGTGCAACTCTTTCAACATCCCCACCGAGTTCGACTTGAGCTTACTGGAGTCACTCCTCTTGGTGACTGATGTGGAGAATAGGAAAAAAAAAATAAAGAATACACGTAGTACGAATGCATCAAACGTTCTTAACCCCAGTACAGATACTTTGGCCAACATCCAGGGCTGATCTACAAATGGTGATTGTTGTACCATGAATCGTTGAGGTTGGTCTCGAGAGCTTCTGGCTGTAGAGTTGCATGGTGCTCGGGATAGAAGATGCTGCCCCACAGGACACTGATGAGGTGAAAGACTGAATCCTCCTGAGGACCTGGTTCGGCTGGCTGTTACCAGTAGAGACAGGTGTCCACGGCACTCTCGGAGGCTGGGAGACCACAGCGGAGGAGGTGTACGCAGGAGGGTCAGGCGGAAACTCGGAGTAACAGAACTGAGACTTTGCTAAGGACTGTGCGTAAGATGGCAGCTGAGGAGGGGGCGGCACCGACAGACAGTACAGAGGTAGGGTCGCTGAGCTGGACGAGCGGCAGTGCTGCTGAATATTTGCGGAGTCTATGGTTGCAGGGAAGCTGGAGCAGTGCTGGGGGGCCTGGGTCTCTGGCTGTGTTGTGACTGCTTCCTGTTGGTCTTCAGACAACGTGCGGACAGACGGCCGTCTCACAGCAGCCTCCACGTCTGAAAATCTGCAGATTTTCGGCGTGGCAAAGGTTTGCTCCGCGTAGCCGGAATATTTTTTGGCCGCAGGCAAGTCTAAAGGAAGAATAGAAGCCAGAGCTTCTTTATCATCAGTTATTCATTCCTCCCCCGACACACATTTGTTTTCCCCCAGTGAGCGATAATTGTTTGAAGCCGACCCTGCCCTCACACCAGGATTGAGTAATTTTTTGAAACTGTCTGAAGGAGGGGGTTGGTCAAACCCCCAACAACTCCCATTTACTGCCCTCGAATGATAACATAAAACACATAAACCAAACCTAGAGTAACACTTATATGGTGACATTCAGTACACAAGAGGGACTCACTTTGGGAACTCTGGCCGTTGCCTGAGACATTTCCTTCACAAAGCTCTTGCTTAACACTCCTGCCTTGGGTTCCCAGGAAAATGGTGGATGATTTATTCTTTTGCGTGTAGAATGTCAGCACTTCCTCCAGCTCGCTTTCACTGTAGAATTGAAATGGGTTGAAAACGTGGATGGTTATCATTCAGGAGACACCAGTACGGGCTAGCAGACGCAACACCCACTGACCTCGCTGCAGAGATGTACTCCTGAAACACGCCGGCGTTAACGCAATGCCCCCCGTCGGTGACCTGCTTTTTCACTATATTTTCAGTCTCCTGAAGATACCGGGAAAGAACGAGTGAGTGCACACGTTTCCCGACTTTGCATCACCTGTTAAAACTGCTGTTTTACGGGAAAGCCGAACACCTGGTCGTAACAGTGGATAAACTCTCCTAGCTGGTGAGACAGAATGCGTCTGCGGTCCTGGAGTGGAAGCTGGCGACTGGGAAAGGCAACCTGTATGTCTTGTTGAAGGTTGCTGGCCGCTCTTTTCAGGAAACGAATCACCAGATCCTGTGCAGACGGAAAATGTGTGCGAAAAAACTTCTATCACTGCTGCCCCAAATCCCCGATTGGTATCTGCGTACGCACTCATAATAATATTATTCTGAATGACTTTGTATTATACAAATCAATGTAGGTCCATTTATTAGGAAAATAATCACTAATTACCATTTGGTCATTGTCCTTGTCTGGCCAGGCTGGAAGGGTGTCAGTTCTGCTCTCTGCCAACAGTCTCTGCTGGACTCGCTGCAGATACGATGAAAAAGCCTTTCTGGCCTGCACTTTACTAAAAAAACAATGAAAATACAGTTAACATGAAGTACTGCGTCCAGTTCCTTTAAATTATAGGCACAAATTTGAAGTTAATATGATGTATTAAAATGAAACAAGCAGTTATTGCTGATATTTCTTATTAGTGAAGAGAAAAAGTGTTCTGGAGCACTTTCATCCAAAAGGTTATCTTGTCCTACACCTCTTTAAAAAATGATTAACAATCTTTGTGGCCCAGTTGAACCCGAGAAGACCATTAAAATGTTGTGGAAAAAGATGTCAAACAGAAACAATGATATCCTGAACTATAATTTCCTGCTTCAAGTTGAGTCCTGGCAAGCACCAAGGAATTTCTACAGAGTCAGACATGTTATTTTAAATCCTCCTCAAATTATAATTTTAGTTTTACTGTCGATATGAGGCAGCAGACGTCAATCACAACATGTTTAATGGTTAAAGCAGATATATTTATTTAAATAAAATATGACCGCAAGCAGTCGATCCTTTAGAAGAACCAGACATAAACCTTCGGGTCTAAAAAGGAGTTAATACAAAAGTTACCCTATATCACAGTTATGCTCATTTTTCACACCGTATTTCACCTAAATATTATATTTCACCTATAATTAAGCAAAATGATGAGGGCGGGGATGATGCGGTAATAATGGAGGGTTACAGCTGCAGACATCAGACTGACCTGAGGTCCCACCCCTGCTGAAGGATGTTGAGCAGGCTGACTTTGTGCCCGGCATTGTGCACGACTGCCTGTGAGCTGGACAGAGCCTCGTCGTGGCGGCGTTCCAGCGATGCCGCCATTTGTTTTCTTAGCTCTGCTTCCAAAGCCCTGTCCGAGAGCGGCTCTAGCACTCCTTTGACCTCTTCCCTTTCCTCCTGAGCACACTCCTCTGCCTCCTGACTGCTGCTGAGTGTTAAGGAGGTCTTGGATTCCTTTCCTGAATTACGCAGCGCGGCGAATAAAAAGATGAATGTGAGTTGCGTCATCAGCTTTTTGGATGAAATACACACATATGCTTCAAATATGTTTGTTTTGTTGCTGTTGCAGTGAAACAAACTCATTCACACTGAGGCATTTCTGAAACAAAGGTGCCTTCACTCGAGGTTTTAGGATAACCTGATTTCCTCTTTCCTGCCGCAGAGCGATTGGTGAGGTGGCGGCATCTCCTTTTATGCGTCTCCAGAGTCAGAAGCTTCCTCTCATACTGGATAACATGACAGTCGTGAATGGACTCCACCTGCAGCTGCACATTCCCGTTCACATTCCTGAGAGGCAGAACATGTCAACACCATTGTAAAAACAACGATAATGATTTAAGTATCTCATTTATCACACAGCATGGTTGTGAAAGTTAAATATTTCAACATTAACTGGAACCAGAACTGGAAAAGAATAGTTTAGTAGCTTTTCCCAATTCTTTTTATGTTTGTTTTTTTGTGCCGAGTGGGTCCAAAAGGACAGAGAATGAGTGACAAATAAAAACAGCAAAAGTGAATCTGCAACATTTGCCACGAGTTTAGTGCTCAGGCACATTATGCTTTACAGTAAAAATATGTCCCAGTAAACAAGTCCAGTCCATCCGTCTTTCCTCTCCCTCATCCTTGCCCTGCCACATAGACACGGGTGCACGCTGGAAAAATTGACAGTGCAACATCCTTGCAGCTACTCCTCTCACCTATCCAATTGAAAGACCAAACAAACGCCACGTTAGAACTCAACCCGTTTCCATAAACTTATGGAGAGATTTATTCCCCATTCCCAACCACAATGGAAATGCTTACCTTCCATGGAAAAGTCTGTTTGCCACCGTGTAGTTCATGGAAGTCTTGGATTCCAGATATTCACTGAGGAGTGAAGATAATAAGCAAATTACATTAATCATCACGGCAGGAGCTCCAGTTATACTTAAGTTATTGTGGCAAATGTGATTAAAAAAAAAAAAAAACTGCTCTGGTGACGTTGCTACTTAACAGAAGCTAAATGTACCTAAATGTTCCCAGTTGTATACTTTTAAAAACAAGACAGCCTACCCATAGAGCTCCCAGGTTTCTGCAGTGGGGAAGATTCTAATGAAGCCCCCTCGTCTCTCATGCTCCTCCTGTATCCTTCGCAGCACTTTGATCTGTGTTTATTTCACACAAAACCACAGGAAAGCATTTTTTTTATGTTGTGTCAAGCGGGGTCCTCTGTGCTGTCTGCACAAACACAGCCTGCCTCACCTCCTCAGCAGTCAGACTCAGAGTGCTTTCTTGTTTCACCGCCAGTTTGTCCTTTGACCCGGCTTTTTCACAGTTGCTGGCTGACGGGGGCCTCTGCCACTGCGTCGGATAAGAGCTTGGTCAGTCACTCTGAACATCATTCCCACATCAGTGTAAATGCTTGTCGCTGTCTAAATAAGGCAATATTCTTTTCAAATGTTATATGAATGGAACACAACTGTCGTTTAAAAATGTGTCACTGTCTCCCATTCTCTCATGTCATCGAGATGTAGCTTTTTTGTTCAGAGTTGACGTTCCGTGCTGCCACTTACTGCATAACCGGGCTGTGATTGACAACCCTGGCATGCCGGCTGGAACTGGAGCCAGACACACGGGTCACAACCCCATCAAATCCCAAATCATGCAGATTTTGTCATCTAAATAGCAGGGAGATTAAATGTAATTTGTCTAACACAACTGGAGGTGCAGAAAGTCAGCCAAGAAGTGACAAGATCTAATCCTTGAGAAACGAATTCAACTGTAGCCCCTAAATCTGTTAAAAAAAAAAAAAAAAAAGCTTTTCTAAAAGCCACTGGAACTGGAGCAGCCTCTGCGAAAGCTACGATTTACTGTCATTCTGACTGACTTACAATCTGCTAGTCTCGAAAGAGTGCTGGGTCAGCAGGTGCATCGCAGCATACTGCTTACTCATGCAACCTCATTAATGTAATGGAAATATTATTAAATACAAGTGATGCGTCTGTCACTATGAAAAATAGCAACAGCATATATAATTAAATTAGCAAAGAGCAGTGGGCAATTTCTTACCGGGAATGGAATAGGCATCGGGGAATTGCAAAAAAGAGAGGACAAAAGAAGAAATTTTTATCTGAGTCACAGGAAAACTCACCACTCTGCTGTTTTTAATGGCTGTCGGTTCAGAAAGAGGTCTCTAAGAGGCAACAGAGGAGTGGTTTGAGTGAGTTGTGAGTGAGCATCAAAATATCTATTTAACTTGGGGGTTGAAGAGACAAAAAAAAAACAACACAGACTACATCAACAGGCAACAATGAATCATTGTCAGTGTGTATCTAAACAGGCCTTTTGCACAATTGAAGGTGGAGCACAAATCTGTCTGATTTAGTAATCTCCTTCAGCGGGGCCCTGCGCCAAAAGGGTGCAGTGGCCCAGTGGAGGGGGCCGAGCGCTTCGACTGCTGGGGCATCATTGGGCAACGTGGCCCAGAGAGAGCATGAGTCAGTTGATTAGACCAGATAAAACAGTAAGCCACAGTGTAGCGCTTTACAGGGTGATGTCACTCCAACTCTGATTACATTAGCTGTTGTTTTGCATTACGGCGAATTTTCCATGAGTGTCGGAGCAGAGATCAATGGCAGTGGCAGCAATGCGGTGTAAGCAAGATGGAGACAAGAATGGGAATGTTACACAGGGAGGGTGAATGAGTGCAAAAACACAGCCCAGCTTTTCTGTGTGCATACGTGTGTGTATGTGCATGTGTGTGCGTGTGTGTGTGTGTGTGTGTGTTGGCATGCACTACCTGCGTTCTTTGTGCTGTTGGATGTTTGAAGCTGGGCTCCAGGGTGACCCGTTCAGAGCGAGACTGTCTCGACAGGGGGTCCTGGCACACAAACCCTGCGGGCCCACAGAATTGATGATAGTTATGAAAGATACCTGAATGTAAACACCCTGCTCATGATGACTGAATAACAAAAAAAAAAAAGATAACATTGCATCAGATGTGCAACATCATGTTAAATCAAAGACATATTTGCTTTTGCAGTTTTAAGTTCACAATGAGAAAACAGGCTTAGATATACTGAACAATAGCGCCAAAGACAACCACAGCAGCAGTGGAGACAATCTGCAAAATCTGATTTATTGCCAAGATCAATACCACTCTTATCAGCTCGATAAATACTATGCACAAGCCAGCCTGGAGCTTTGTATTAAACTCTAAAACAGAAGGAAACCACTAACCTGCAATGTAAATAAATGTGACTCCTGGAAACCTTTTAAAGCTTTTATTAATTAATTACATCATTTTTTTCCTAGAATGTTTTACATTAAACTTTTCAGTTAAATAGTTGGTAGCATTTTTAGCACACTCCAGAAATGAAATATATAGGTTGTCAGAGAATGTCTTTAACCTCTTAAGAAGTTTATTTTCTTACATTGACAGTCCAGAGTTACATAGTTCCAAATATTTACATTTGACTGCATTTCAGCAGGAGATGATAAGGGTGGGCTTTTGCTTCACATTTCCCACTACACCGTTCCCACACAGTCAATAAAACTAAGTCAGTGATGTTCTGTTTATTAGTTCCCACACCGCCTCAACCTTAACCGTTGGAAGAAGGGTAACGTTTACATTTGTTTATGCTGCATCCAGCAGACGTGTTGATTCGAGTGTATTGACAGGTTGGAGTTTGAGGTTATTTGTGCTACAACGTTCATGCCACCAGATGAGAGGCCCCCACCATGTTTCTTGCTCAGGCACGGTAATTATTACAAACAGGAGTGACGTGGGACTGACAGACACACACAGGGAGAAAATGAATGCTAATGGAATGCTGTCATTATTTACAGAGCTGGGAGGAAGCCCAGGCGTTATCAGCCAATGGAGACTTTGTTTGGTACATAATACATGTGCTATGTTTAACATGCCACTGCTCATTTTCCCCAGATGCATGCAGACAGCTGAGTCCAAAGATAACTGGCAATTTATGACTCCACTCCACAAACCATTTCAGATAATAAGCCGGGGGGGGGGGGGGGGGG
>BJFM01000839.1:131019-185042 GCA_016586285.1 Arothron firmamentum
CCCCCCCCAGGATGGCTACCTACCCTAAAATTCCACTTGTGACAAAAACCACCCAGAGGTGACCCAGGCTGAGGGTAAAGGTGAACGCCAGCATCCCAATCAGTATCAGAACAGAAGTGACAAAGGTGGTTTGTCTGTGGAGAAATGCCGCACACACAGGAAATAATAACATGTAAAAAGTAAACTGGGAAAGTGGCTGAAAGTCGCCTTTCATGAATCTCTTAGGATGTCATCGAGGATAACTAAGCAAACTATTAACATTCATAACATGATAAAGTCCTCGAATTTAAAATGAAGGCAGCACACAGAATCGACCATGCAGATGAAGATTGAGGATCGCTATTTTTGCACTGAATCTATCTCACTTGAAGGTTTTGGTCCTGTCCAGCCAAACACCACACAAGAGTAATGTCACCAACCCAGTGAGGATAAAAGTCAGGCCAATTCTCCCAACATTCTCTTCTTCACCCTGAGAGCAGAGACACCAGCTTTTAAAGACTTGCAGAGTGCTTAAGACATTGCTCATTGGGCCTTGAGTTTATCCTATTTAATTTTGATTTATCTCTTTATTATCTGTTGTGCATATCACAAAACAAAGAAAGTCACATCAAGTTCAGTCTCAAACGTGCTGCAAGGAAAGAACTTACAGGATAATGGGTGATGATCAACCGGTTCATGAGGGTGGCAATGGCGTAGGAGGCGCCAATTATTATCCCTGCAGGCGAGAAACAGGGAGATAAAAAGGCAACACTTGATAAAGATAAACATTTACCACCATTTATCCACCTTCATGTAAATTTCTAATTTTAAATCAATAATTTGTGCTTTTGTACCTTCCGTCTGCTGCAAACCTGTTTTTAAACTGTGTTAGCCTGTGAAACAAAAAAAAAGACAACTGTAGCCTCCAGCTTTCTGTGTTTGCCACTTCTCCACCTGGGCCTATTGTGTTATTTGTCTGTTTTGAGTGTGCACACTTGATCTCTAATAAACAGACTGACAGGCGGTGAAGGCTGTGGTCAGGTGAGTTCACCTTTCAGGACATGCAGCCATTCAGCCAGTAAATGATACACTTATTCACATTATAATCGGCAACTGTCGACAGGAGAAGCGTCTGGGAGAAGCATTGTCATCAACTGTTCTGCTGCTGGAGCGGTTGGAGGGGACTGGAAGGAACCCACCGTAGCTGAGCACCAGGAGCATGAAGGGCATGTTCCGCAGCAGCCTCAACAGAGAAGCAGTGTATGAACTCCCCTCAGACAGGACGTGTTTGGCCTGTGCCTGAGTGGGAGGGGTGGGTGGTTTGTCCTCAAATACTGCAAAGAAAAACAAAGCAGCTGGTGTAGAAACAGGCCTCCTGACTTTCTGTGGCACCACAGTGAGAGGACAGACCATCCATCCCCTCTCTGACTGCCCGTACGTCTTACCCACAACCATGAGGATAAACAGGAGGGTGGTCACCCCTGCAGTGATGTAGAACACCAGTCTGATGCGGTACCCCAGCTTATCCATGTCATCCACGTTGGGCACAAGCATGGGTGGAATGAGGAACCCGATGGCAATACCCAGCTGCAACAGACCAGAGGAAAGTCAGAGCAAATATGGCTGCACGTTAAGCTGTTAGGCGTCAATGCAGCACCTACTTGTATAATTAAAAAAAAAAAGATGAGGTAGTGGTGCTTTGCATATATTTGCATTCCCACATCCGAAGCACATAACCAGGATACATTTATCTTAGTCTGCATTTAGGTCATTGGCAGAAAATTGGCGCTCTGCTTGCCGGCCTTTTTTAAGCATGATGAGTTGCATGGTCTTAATGCATTGGACCACAGGAAGAACAAAGATCTTCTTAGCCAGAAACCATCCCACTCCATCCTGTTCTGCAGCATACAAAATGTTTTCCTTCATCCACACATAACAGGCAGGATAAGGATGACGTAAGTGAGGGGGTAAATCATTGCCAGTCAGTCAGTCAGTCAGTCAGTCACTCGCCATGCTGTCAGTGTTGTAGATGCGCAAGCCGATGTCGCTTATGCGGCTGTACTGAATCCACATGAAGCTGTTGCTCATGGAGTACGGGCAGAAGGTGAAGAGCATGACCCATCGGCACTTACACAGCTTGGCTTCCATCCTGGGAGAGTGTTTTCCAACACTGGTGTCTCCTGCGCCGGGACCCAGATCGTTCATACCTCAAGCATCTGAAGTATTAAATAATCCAAGAAAAGGCAAAGGTCTGTCATTTTAACTGGTCGGCATGTTGCAGACTGGCAACAACTGGCAAAATGGCAGATGTCAGCAAATCTCTGCACTCTTTACCTGTAGAAGCTGACAGGGCGTAATCTGAACATGTGAGTGGCAGCCTGGTTGTTCATGTGAGGAAATAGCTTTTTTAAAGCTTTGCTTTAAAATTTCAAATTGCGCCTTTTGGTTTTTTAAAGTTTTGCTCAAGTTATAAGTATTCTATAGTCATTTTGTAATCTCAGGCTATTTCAAACCTAAAACCACACCTGTGGTCTGTGTGTGACACTAAATCTTCTCTAAAGCTGGAACTTCTCCTGCAGCCTCCCATCTCAGCTGATGAAGACATTTGACTCCAGCTGAGTTATCGTGCACGCTCTCTGTCATGTGAGGATGACCCCCTGGGTATTTACACATGCAACAGAGTGATTAAACAAACCCCAGTAAAGTTATGTAAAAAAGGTACTTTTATAATCATGAAATTTAAAAAAAAAAATGTTGAAGGTCTTTGTTATAAGCCCTTAAATATTATAATGAAACATTCATATGTGTAGATAATATTTTTGGCTGGTCTCAGAGGAGTGGGGAGTTAATATACCCCCAGCCTCCATCGACTACAACCATGAATGGAGAGATTGAAGGGAATAAGGACAAGCAAAGCTTTGGCATCGTCGCAAATATCAAATATTCATTACTATTTTCAAGGTGAAGGTTTCATGAAATATAGACACACAGGGTTAAAGTGGCATCTTTTTTTGTGAAAAAGCCAACGTTTTTGTGATAAAACACCAAAATGTTGTGCTCCATTTAAAACCAAGAATTTGAACAGTAATTTAAAGATTAATGTTGTTAAAGTAGAAGTTCACAATTGCGAGACCAGGACACTTGACACGAGTTGCACATTTGACCCCAAAAAGTAAAAATCATGATTTTCAGACAATAAAGAGGAAACTAAATAAGTGTCGCCTTTAGCCAGCCTGGGCTTGCACAGCAGTGCAAAATTCTCTCAAATGTGCTTTCACACCGACAGCAGATGATAACCGAGAAGCAAAGAAAAAGTGACAGACGCAAACTCTGTACAGGCTGGTGAATAACCGCGTCATAGCGCCACCTGGTGTTCTTATGCAGTCATGTTTTCATCGTGTTTCGGGCCTTAAGGTTTTACACTCAACAGTTTAACCTATAAACAGGCTGTTTCAGGCAAAACGCTCAGTTTTCTTGTGGCTGATTCACCCGGTGCGTCTTTAGTTATCATGCTGCTTAGATTGTCACACAGATTACCATACGTACACGATTTAATCTATCGTTTGTTTGAGAATTGTTTGAGCCAGGTGGTGACACCGCTACCATGCCTCCTGCATTACACATCAACAATCACAAGTTGTGGCACCGGGACCTCACCTGTCTCAGGTGCAGCCAGTCGAAAAGGAAAGCAACATTTGGATCAGGAAAGTAATTGCAGCCAAAAGGATAGGTTGATGCCTCTGGCCCAAAATATGCAGCTAGGTAAAACAACAAACACCAGTCGATATTTTAAACTAAAACCTGCTCTGCCACTGTGTGTTTTATTTTCATCATAGCTTTCAGACCACTCTGTGCATAGGAGGCCAGACTTGCAGCATTGTTTTTATTGTTGGACGCGGGTAGATCAGCAGAGGGTGTCGTTTGATAAAATCAACTCACCTGATTCCCAAGCACACCAATGGAACAAGCGCTTGAAACCTCATTCTGACCAAACCAGACTGCCGCCAGCTGGGGGGAAATCCCTAACATCAAAACCTGCGTGACGGCACAAAGACACTGCCCCAGTGCAGTCACCCAGTACAAGTCGGGTCTGGCACTGGCCACCTTGATCCACGCCCCGGCGCAATTAAACACGCTGGCCACAATTAGCGTGACGCGCATCCCCTTAGTCTCCAACAGCCAGGTGCTCGGAACGATGAGGAGGATGTAAACGATCATGTAGATCATTGAAATCATGTCCACGGCGGCAGCTTCCACCATGTAGAACTTCATTATGATGCTGCTGATTGAGCTGTACTGGATCCACTGGTAGGCGTTGGACATGGAAAAGGTGGAGAAAAGCAGCAGCATCAACCAGCGCCTCCTGTACAGGCGCATCGGGGCGAGACTGGCTGGAGCGCTGCTCTCAGTTTGCTCCAAATTATCTCCCGTCGGGTCCTGTGCGCCATTTTCCTGCAAGACCACCTTGTCTTCCATTTGTAGTTTCCCCATTTTCCCCCCCATGTGCATATGCGTCCTCCTAACTTGCTCACAAAAGACTGACTGTAGAACCTGAGCAGCGACCTACTTTATATATTTTATACATCGTCTGGGGTTGAACCAACTTTTGCTCCACCCATGTGCGGAGGTAGAATTTAAGAAGGAGGGAGAGAGAGAGTTAAAACACAACACATATCACTTATGACTGGCAGACATTTAAATGATCTTATTAGTTATTTGTTAGTTCAACAAGGTGCTCCTCTCTTGCGGGTTTCCTCATAATTCCACCTCCAAACTATTACTGTTCAGCCTGCAGCCCAGAGAAAATATAACATTTAACATAGCCACGGTGAACTGTTGTTACTGTGGGAAATGTGGGTGTTTTATGTGAAAATTTTAAATGTAAAGCATAGAATAAACCAGACATTTATTATACCAATTATTATGAAAATACAAAACTGGATTTATTGATAGCTTATGTGTTTAGATAACTTCCTATACACAAGTATAAAAACATAATTGCTAATAACAATACTGTAAAAAAAAAAATACAATGTAAACAGTATATATGTGCATACATGACGCCTGCGCCAAACAACAATTTGAGCAATTTTTCTGCCACTAAATGTATGAAAGGACCAAAAAGACACAGGATGTTTATCAACATTCTTTCCACTAGATGTCGCCAAATAGTTGCTATTCAACACCGGGCTTTTAAATAATGATCGATTTATTTGTTCAAAAGATATAGTTTTCTGTAGCCTAACTCCGCCCAAAGCCAATACAGGCAAAGAAAGATAAAATATCATGTTGACTAATAATGAATACTGAAAACATGTACAGTTCTGATTTATCAAATAGTTTAAAATAAATGGAATGTGGAGTAACCAGTAGATGTGTTTAACCTCATATTCAGTAAGACTGCCTGAACAGAGTCCAGTCTTTTGGCTCCATGGTCAGCACCGGACCTGACGGCTGCTTCTCCTGAAGTCCAAAGCTAAGTGCTTCTTGGTGACTGTCTCCGCCACCTCAAATGCTAAGAATGACAATGGACCTTCATTTGGCCTCCAGCTGCTCCAGCAGTGGGTTCCCCTCGCTCTCCGGGGTTTTGACGCTGTCCGTCCTGACAATGCATGTCGGGCGATGGCGGTTGAGCATGAGGATGAGCTGCTGTCGCTCCAGCTTCAGCTCTTCAATCTGCGCCTTCAGGTCAGAGTTCAGCATTTCTAGCCTTTCAGATTCCTGTGAAAAAGGAGGAAGTGCAGCATGACAGGTGGAAATCGCATTAAGTTAAGGGTTTTGTGACAGCTGGAGATCG
Source organism: Arothron firmamentum (assembly GCA_016586285.1). NCBI lineage: Eukaryota > Metazoa > Chordata > Actinopteri > Tetraodontiformes > Tetraodontidae > Arothron > Arothron firmamentum. Next base: position 136,796 of record BJFM01000839.1, read on the forward strand.
CATGTCTCACCTTTTGCAGATAATCTGTCCTCTCCTTCTTCTTGTTTCGACATCGAGCGGCGGCCACTTTGTTCTTCTCCCGTCGTCGTTTCCTCCGTTCTTCTTCCTCATCTCTCTACACACCCGCACATATAAAGAAATTTAAATTGGAAAAAGACATAATTGAGCCTGTCTTTAGTGATGCTTTCTCAGTCATTAGATGGTGCAAGCACAGTTCGGAATTTCACATGAATAATCATCAGATACTTTATTAACTCCACACAGAATCTGCTTATCTCTGTCCTGTGAATATTCAATGTATATTTAATCTGGAATGGTTGAAATTATAAATTTACATGATACATGTAGAATTTTTCCAGAAGGACCAAGTCTTAAATAAAAAGAGGAAACCACAAACTGCAGATGCAGCTGTCATTATACAAATATGAATACACACCTCTGCTTTGATCATGAGGGACCTCTTCCCCAGACTGTCCAGGAAATGCAGCGGCGACAGCATGGAGCCAAAATCCTGCAGGTCACTATATTTGAGTTTGTCGGTCAGCGTGGTGGCCGAGATCCCCGCCAGCGGTCCGAGGCTGGGCAGAGAGCCGGCTGTCACAGAGGGCTCTGGGATTTGTCCTGGCATCGTGTCAGACTCGGTCGTGACCACAGCTGAGGGAAAGAGGCCCAAAGCAGCGATATATTCAGGTGGCTGCAAAACCGAATCAAACCATTTCATAACATAAGGGTGAATTCGAATCCGACACCAAGAAGAAGCCAGTATCCTGCTCTTTTCATCTGCAGTCAAACAGCTGTCATGTGGGTAACAATGCAAGAAAGAACATTTAAATAAGCCCAAAGACAAAGTGAGAAGTGAATGAGCCAAGTAAGCCAAGAGACAGGAAATTACTGCAGCAGCTCAGCAGATTTCCAGGACGCATGATGCATCCACAAAAATCTCCAAGGTCGATTAGTCAGAGAAACTTCAGCTCACAGTGGGAGAATGAACAGATAACCAGGGAAAAGCACCTTGTTCAAGAACTGTGAAGGCGGACGATTTTAAATGTTCATTTGAAAGTACATCAAGGTCAGAGTGAATCAGAAGTAATGAACATACAGTCCTGCATGAAAAAAATCAACAAGATAAGGCTCAAATTGTACTTTTACTTACAATTTAGATTTTCCAGTTAAAACGCAGATTTATAAGTGTTATTTATTTATTTATTTATTTAATATTTTTAAAATTATTTGCTGATGAGCTGCTTTTTTTACTGTGTAAAAACGCTTGAGCCGTGTTGAGGCATGCGTACTGAAATCATTGGTCAACTTGAAAGCGGAAGTTTTTCTTTAGTGCGGCATTTTTCTTACGTAATTTTAGGCTCCCCATCAGAGGGCTGCAGTGAGAAAGGGTGTCTATTTTCGCCTTTAATAACCTAAGTTGAGACAAAAGTCGAAGCGCAAATGCAGCGTAAAGGAACATTCTGTTCTGAAACGCTCTCGCCGTGCTTCCATGCAAACAAAAGAGAAAACGGTCTGCAAGTAGTGTGCTCCGCCTGCGATAAACAAGGGTTAGAAACGCAAAAAAAGTTTCTTAAAAAAAAACAAGTTCATAGTTTGTTGATTTGGTCCATTAAACAGAAACCCTCAATACTGCTCGGCTGCCGGACCTCTAAATTCTGCTGTGATGACCCATGCGCGGCGCGCAAGCGAGCTTTTTAGCATCCAAAACCACATTTGTTCCTCGACTACTCGCGTTTTTCCACTCGTACTGACCTGACTGTGATCCCAGGTGCAACGAATGTCCTCTCTTCTGGTCAGCCGGGGGTCGAGAGTAGATTTTAAAAAGTGGAAATCGTTGCATTAGCCCGATTTTCTTATAAACGTGATCCCAATCTGGGAGGATCCGGGAATGCGGAACTCGGGCTATGCCATCCAAAAACGTAAGCAGGGATGTAAGAGTGCATAGTGGGGGCAGAAGTGGGGAAGTCGCGCCGCTCCTCCCATAAAGAAGCGCCGAGGCTGCACACTGCAGCGACAGAAAGTGGCTGAAGAAGAGGCCTGCGAAGCATGTGGAAATCCAAAAATCAGCTCAGGCTGCCAGAAAACAATACCTCTTTTGTGCGCAAAACGATCTCAATCAAACTGCAAACACCACTCTGAATGTGTTTATTGTTAGTATTCTCCAGCAGCAGACATAAGCAGTCAATGCTCTTAGTCACTTGAGTTTTAACAAATAAGTCAAAGCCTGAGGTACAAAAATAAATCATAAGTTACATCTCCAGAAGATATAGCGCATAGGATGTTTTCATGGAAAACTTTCAATGAGGTCAAACCACAGTTGATGACGTCGAGGTATAGAATATTATCATGAAATCATATGTAAATACAACATTTACATCAATTGGGTTACACTATTCACAACAAAACACAAACCATACTGCAACATTCACGTCCACGTGACATCTCAGATCTAGTAACAGATCACATATAGAAGCTTTGTCTTTTTTTAGTTGTGTTTATTCTGCATGCATTGGGAAATGTAACCTTGACTCCAGTCCCTCCTGTGATAGCCATGCCTGCAGCGTCACCTCTGTTAGCTGCGCAGCTGCACATTTCATACACTTGCTTGGCAGCACACACACATCTTTTGTGTGCTCTGGTCTGCTGTGGTGCGTGTTCTCATGTCAGTCAGGAATCCACGGAGCCAAGAACCTGGAGAGACTCCGGCTCTGCGGATTATAAGGCCAGGAGCGTCGGGGAGTTGAGGATGTCGACTGATTCAGATTTGCCCCCCAAGCCTTTGTGGCCATCTAATTCCTCTGCGAGAGAGTCCAGCTCAGCGCAGGAGAACGTGAACACAGACAGGTAGCTGCTGCAGGTGGGGGTGGAGGTCACCACGGGAGTGCTGAGAGGCTCCAGGTCGCCAGAAACCGACTTGTACAGGGTCTCCCAGTCCGAGACCCCGAGGGAGCCACTCAGGTCTATGTCTGGCACAGAGCGGGCCGTCTCCAAAGAGCTCTTCTCCTCCAAACTGGGCAGCATGTTTTCCAGCAACCCCTCCTTCATGTCCAGCGAGGGTTCCAGATCGCAGATGTTCATTTCAGCACTGGCACACAACAGTATATTGGAGTTCCCAGAGATGGCGGTGGACGGATCTCTCGGGATGTCCATGTCCTGGAGCGAAGGGGCTTCCTGGGCACCATCCTCTGGAAGCCTGTCTTCCTCCGGACTCGGCGTTAGCTCCGCTGGCTCATGGAAAATAGATTCCAGCTCCTCTGACATCTGGCACATGGGCTTGTGCGTGGCGAGGATGAACTCCAGCCGCTCCTTCTCTTTCAGCAGGTTGGCTATTTCCGTCTCCAGGGCGGCTTTTTCCTCTTCCAGCTTGTCCGTCTCCTTCGGATAGATCGACATCCGTCAGCATCCATATTGGCAAAGGCACAAACAGTGGGTGCAAGTGAAAGCATCACTGTTTACTTACAGCTTGCAGCGTGTCTGTGAGTTCCCTCCGCCTGTTGCGACACTTTGCTGCAGCCATTTTATTCCTCTCCCTCCTTATCCTTTTTTTCTCTTCCTCCTCTGGAGACAGCTGGAAGGGAAGAAAAATAGCTCAGTTACTGCCCCAGAGAAGCCAGCCGTTTCATCCGCTTCTAATCTGCTCACTCCGTCACCAGCACAGCCTTTGAAAAATGGCAAACGCATGTTTCCCTGCAATGCATCTAAAAATAGACCATTGTTGCAGACTCGGTGTGACCTGAATATAAATTGAGAGCCTATGGAAGGTGCACGGCACAATCGGGCTGATGCAGGAAAATAAAGCAATCTAAATCTGCACAACAGGCTGCTCTGTCCGTCGTCAGGTGGGGGTGATCCGCTCAAACCTACCTGCTCCGCTTTCCCCTTTTTAACAGCATTTTTCCCCTTACTCCCGCCCTCTTTGGGTGTTGCCTGGTGAGAGCTTTGCGGTTCATTGGCTTGCTTGCTGCCCAGCGATGGGGAGACAGATGTAATAATTGTAGGCTGGACCATCCACTGGAAGTCTGGGGTGGAGGAAATCGCAGTGACTGTTGGAACAAATGGAGTGTCTTCAACAGTCATGTCCGGGCAGAGCTCCTAAAAAGAGGAAATAGATGACAATAATGGCCCTGTTTATCTTTTGGTGAAAAAAATATATATACATATATATATATATATATTTCCATGTTTGAAGTGCCATCTTTTTTTGTTGTTGTGTTGACAATCGTAAACAACTCATTTATATTAAGGATAGCCATTCTTCAAATACACCCGACCAGAAATAGCCTTCTCCGGATCAATATTTGACTTTTTCTTTGTTTGTGACGTCAACACTGACGCAGGGATGCTGTGGAGTCTCCTGAATGGATTTATTTTTCTCAATGAACCGCTGCATTGAGACGCTCACATCTGGTCCCAGGACGCCGGAATCACAACGACTCGACCGAAACTGGCTCCGTGTCTCATTCCCAGCTGTGTTCATGTCTGCTGCCAGCAGAATCAGGGATGTGTCCGCAATGACGTTCAAAGATGAAGCGCGCCCGGTTAATTAAAACGTTATTAATCGGCCCCCTCCCCCCTCAAGACAGAGAACACTTATTATGTAAATCACATGGCAGAAGACATTGAAGTGTGTGTTTGTTAGCTGACCAGTCAAACCCTTCATACCTTTCCGGTGATCTCTGATGAAGACGCCGGAGAGCTCGCCTCCTCTGGCGTCTTTTGGAAAAGTGTCCCGGGAGGAGAATCCGTCCGGCAGGCGGGAGACACTGAATCCATGTCAGGCGTCACGATATGAGCCAAGATGCCACCGGGGTGGAAAAAAAAAAAAAAAACACGAGCCCTGTCAATGACAAATAAGACTCTGGCCTACCACTGAATGGAAGGGTACGGGTATCTTCTCCAGGTATTCACCTGGTAACTGAATGACTAGAATGCAAGCCCCTCCTTTTATGCTCTGCTAGAATTTTATGAATGAACCAAGACTGTACCATCTGCTCTGGGGATGGGGGGGGGAGAAACCTGACAATGGGGGGAAAAGCAGCATTGTTTTGATCATTCTTTCGGTTGCATGTCGCACCAAATAAAATATGTTTCATAAACGCGACAGCATCTAAAACGGGGTCGGGAGTGATATATTAGCTTTTCCTCGCCCCCAGAATGATCGGTTTCATTTCAAGGCATTATAGGATGAAAAACGTGAGCCTATCTATAAATAAACAAGTGCACACGCACGTTGTCATTATTAAAAATGTCATTTTTCGCCCTAGTGCTAGTGCTTATTAAAAAAAAAAATCTCAATTTATCTTTAAAAAAGCCGATGTCCAAAATATGTCTCTTTTCAAGATGCATGTTGAATTGCTTCAAATTATTTTCCCTGTATTAATTTATTATTATTAATTTCCTTGGAAATGTATTTATTTTTAAAGAAACTACCATCTTTTCTGAACGCATCACTTTAGAACGTCCCTTGCAGAAGTTTGCAACAAAAAAAAAGAATTAAGAGCCATAAAGACCCAAATGACATTGAATTGTTTACTTGGGGAGGCGGTGGTGGTGGAGAGAAGAGGTTGAGCATGTGGGGGCGGCATAGACACGTGACTTAAGGCTGAACTGGAGGGAGGGGAACTGTAAAAGAAAGCAGATGGAGGCGGGGGATAATTTGACAGGAGCGACGGCATCGTCACCTTCCCTATCTGCCATTCAGCATGGCGAGAGTTTATGCCTTACTTTTGACACTGGTTCTGTCAGACATCGGGTTCGCCATTAATTTCCACTTGCCGGTAAACAGCGTGAAATGTCTGCGCGAAGACATCCAGCAGAATGTGCTGGTCGCAGGCGAGTACGAGCTCAGCGAAGAACCAAGAACTACAACCGACCTGAAGGTACGCGAACGCCTCACAGCCGTAACATATGGCAACGATGAAGAGACTGTTCTGGCAAAAAGATAACAGAAAATTAATAGTTCAACAAAAGTAATTATGCTTTAAATCATTGTTAAACAGACATTATGTCTTTCAATACAATTTACTTTGGATAAAAGGTTGCTAGACATAAAATAAACCCATATTTTGAAGGTGCTTCCAGGTAAAAAAATAAAATAAACAAGTATCCTGTTTTTTAGTGATGTGGAAATGCCCATGAAGCAATCCCTATAGAACAATCACATAGACATTTCACTGTTTTGGAGGCTAAATAAAAAGTACCTGGATATATTTAATCATGAACCATATTTCCTTTTGATCCATATTTATTGCAGATGTCCCGTTCTGGATCTTTTGTTACCTTATTCTCTTACTTTTTCCTCAGATCATTGATTCTAATGGCTTCTTGCTGTACATCAGGCAAAACACCACCAAAGGGAGATTTTCATTCACAACGGAAAAGCAGGACAAGTTTGACCTGTGCTTCTACAGCACGTCTCCAATGGGTACGATTTTTGGAAAAACCTGTTACTAAAAACATTAAAATAATATAAACCTTGCTCAATCATATCTTAATAGTTTTGAGAAATGAAAATCATTTATAAATATTTGTAATTAGGCAGTGGAAAAGTCCCAGATCAGTGGGTTAAACTAAATGTGAAGCGTGGTGTGGAAGCAAAAGACCGCAAAGAGGTGAGTTAAGACTTGAGTGTAGGATTAATACTGGATTATGACATAAGTAAAGATGTCACAGTTCTCCCAATTTCACTGCTCAGACTGAAAACTGGGAGAAACTGACTCCGCTCGAAGCGAAGATGAAAGAGATTGAGCAGCTGTCGCAGTCCATTGCAGATAGCTTGGTCTACTTCATGAAAAGGGAGAAAGAAATGCAAACCACAAACGGTAAATTACCTAAACTACTAATGCATATTAGTACTTCCTGAAAAAAAAAAGTAAATTTACTTAATACTCGCTCATCCCCAATTCAAGTTCTAAGACAAAGTTTCTTCCATGATAGATTTCTGAACTTTTAAAGCAAAGAAGCCTTGATGTAAATGACTAAAGCAGAATTAAATGCCAGAAAATTAAATTCTTTATGCCTCATGGTGTGGGACACAGAAAATATTCAGCTTTAGGTTGTGATATTTAAGTATTCCTATTTCACATTCACATCTGTACTGCTTCTTAGCTGTGACACCCTCTCTCGTCTCCAACAGCTTCCACCAGCAGTCGAGTGCTGTTCCTCAGCATCATCTCCATGGCCTGTCTGAGTGTGCTGGCCATTTGGCAAGTTTCCTACTTGAAACGCTTCTTTAAAACAAGGAAGCTGATCACATAAATATTACTTGGCCACTCGTTCCTAAAAAGACATTGTAACCATTTACATGGTCACTACAGTCTTTCTTTACATTTCTGATGGTGCATTTTTCTATATTATTTTTAATTAATTTATTTTTTCTGTATTTTTACGGGAGTCTACAGTTGCTATTTTTTATAAAGCCAGGTTTTGGTCACGGGTTTTAAATATTTTTAATTTAATGTTGTAAAATTTAAGGTATATGACATTTTTAAATACATATTTTAAAACACACCCACTTATTTATTTCCATATAGTTGCCATGCTTTATACATTCTTCTCAGCTTTTGGAGGTTGGGCTTCTGCACTTCCTGCAAGGACAACAACACTTAGTCTCCATCAGATTGCTGTGCTGAACAATAGTTTCAATGGTAGATTTATCAAATCACATTTGACAGAGCAGAGCAGCACCTTCTGGTCTTTGTCCAGATGAAGGATGTCAACTAAAGGAGCGATGGATGGGCGGCCATGGGCGCACTGGAATGGCAACTGGCAGGAGGACAAGGAAGCCACCAAGCTGTGACATGCTTCTTTGCTCAGGCTGTCGTTGAATTTGATGGCACCTGTTTGATAAATAGTCATATTCATGTGATTGCACTTATTTCACTGAAGTTTGTATTTATTAAAGAAAAGATGAAGGGAAAAATGTATTTACCATGACATGCTAGAGATGCAAGCACCTTCAGCACTGTGAGAGGCAGAGTTCCTCTAACTCTGCCAGTGGAGCGAAGTAACTGATTCAAATAATGACAAAAAAGATTGTTAATTCATAAATTTGTCAATATTTACCTTTTATTGTTCATTAGTACTTAGATGCAAAAAAAGAAAACACCTAATCCTTATTGACTGACCTCGAGCTGCTCTTGAAGATATTCCTGGTGTGCGATTGCAGAAAAGAAACAGTGTTAAAGATGCAACAGTCACTACTGATCACTTTACATCATGACAAAAAGATCAGGGAGTCAACGCTGGCTTTCCAAGATCACTGACTTTTAGCAGTAGAGTAGCAGAAGGCAGGCAAATCTAATATTGGAGAGGTACAAAAAGAATACTGACACCACAGTATCAGAGACAGATAATCCCAGTGAAAGTAACTCCCACAACTAGCTGTCAGACCAAATACAGGAAGCGCTCTCCATTTAGGCTGTATAAGGTTTTATGAATGAACCAAGACTGTACCATTTGTGAGAGGGAGGGGGGTGGGGGGTCAGACAGCTCTGTGTGCCAACATTCCAAAGCTACAGAGCATTATATTGACAATTCATTCTATTGAAATGTATAACTAGTGCAATAATTATATTATTCAAACTTAAAGCAACGCATACTGCTAGTTTATTCCATAACAGAACCTTCCTGTTCACAAATATCAGCTTGATACTTATGCAGAGTGAGAAATATGAGCTTATTTTTGAATAAATGAGCGTATAAACGTGCATTGCATTCATTCAAATGTGGTGCATTAATTAAATGAAGCTAAACATATTTCCTTAATATGGTGGAACCACAGTGCCCACCCATGGTACACAGCCTTTTTAGCTTATTTAACATTCAGATGATGTCATCCCTTATTTAATTTCTTTTACACGTATTTGATTTACACTTTAAGCTCACACCCATAAGGCCCTCAGAGGCCAAATTCTTCCCATCCTTCTGTCCTTCTGTCCTTCCCCCCTTGCCCTATCTCCCCATCTCCACCTACATCTGGCCAGCCATCAGCAGGAGGGTATTATAGGTCAGCCTGTGGATTTCTGTAACTAACCTAGAAACTGTACTACTTAATGTTCTTTCTACTGAGTAACATTATCTCTATAGAATTCAGGATGATTTACCCTGGTAGCAACGTTGTGAGTTGAAAATCCATTAATGAACACAACTGGTTGTTCTTAATTTGAAAGTTTTAGATGTCTCACCTCAACAATAGGCTTGATGACAGAAGCTCTACCCCGTCTTAGTTCATTACTCTCCTTTTCCGTGAAACACACTGGTACCTTCCCCACCAAAATCCCTGGTTCTGCTGCTTGTGAGAACTTCACTTCTAGGCCTAAACTTCGTAAATGCAGCTGGCAAGACCTGTGAGAGGCAGAATCTTAAATACATCAGCATAGAGGTAACAAGGGAGATCCTGTCTATTTTACATGTTCTTCTACTTCTTACAACCTCCAACTGTGTGGACTGAGGGGGACACACTGGGCTGTGTCAATGCACCCACTCATTCTGTCACCATGAATGCCATCATCCTTCATATTGCTGCTCATATCCGCTGAAGCACATCTGAGATGAGGTCTAAGCAGTTGTAAAACCGTAGCGGTGAAGGAGAATATACCTCAGCAGCCTCAGCTCCTCTTCTGTTACACTGATCTCTAACGGAGGTACAATGGAAGTCGAGCATAGGCGTCTCTCCCCTGGAGCAGCCGGATCGTCCTCATAGGAATCTAGAAAGGAATATCATATTCATTCCTTCAATGAAATTGCAATGTTCATCTTGTGGATTATCATTTAGTTCATTTTTACCTGCAATTAAATTTTCTAGTCGAACTCTCTCGTGTGCAGCGTGCTGATCCACCAGCACAAGCAGGTTTCCTGGAGTTCCAGTGCAAATATCATGAAAGTTTTTGAAGAAAAGCAAATCAGCAAATGACAAAAACAGTGGAGGTTGTTACTTTACCTTCAGAGTCAGGGAAGTCTATGGTCTGGTCATCTTTGGTGCTAATAAGGCACGCCAGAAATTTCTTATCAACTTGATGGATGACCTATAACACATATTAAAACAATGAGTTTAATGCATATTGTGGGTGGGGGGGTGGGAATAATTAAAAAGGAACTTTGTTGGAATAATTAGAGAAAATCTGCCTTCATGGAGTGAATCATGGCCTTAGAAAAACGGTATGGATAGAGGACGTTGTGGATCTTGACGGTCAGTCCATCAGCTTGCTGACGTGATATGTCCAAACCAACCTGTCAGCAGAGACCAGGGCTTGATGACAATCCAACAAAACAGCATCAACATTACAACGGATACATGAGCAGGAAACACATTGTTTACCGTAGGAGGTCGGACAAAAACGGGGTTATTCCACTTGGAGTATAGCGTGGTGAGTGAGTTGAAGCTGCTGTCACTGGAGTCTGAAAAGTAGTTTATATGTGAACATCAATGAAAGAGTCTTCATTTTGTGAAATCGTTGTTACGACATCCTAAAGCCTGATCTACCTTTGTCATGAAGCCCAACACTTATCACTCTCGCACTCCTAGATTTGGGTACAAAGGGCAACACTAGATCCCTGTGAAATGGGTAACACTTGGATTCCATCCCTACAATTTGAGGCACAGGAACAAAGTATTCTTCATTCAATGTCAAGAAAACCATAAAAAAACTACAAACTTACCCATTTCAGAGAGGACAGTTACTGCCATGTTGGTGATATCAGATGTACATCGTACTTTAGCTTCTTCCAGAGGTTGGTCCTCATAGCGGCTGAGCCCAGTAACCTTATTAACGTAAACCATCTTTCCCAAAGAAGTATCGTAGTGAAGAAGCCAGTCACCAACTGTGGTACTTTCCTCCAGCTTTTCTGACAGCTGGATATTGACACTGCATCCTGGGACAGGCTCTGGATTCAATGCGGACTCACCGTCTCGGAGGGCATGTGTCCTGGAGGAACATTCCAACACTTGTGGGTTTTTAATGCTGTGCTGTTTCATATGGTGAAGTTTGGCAGCTAAAGATCTTTCCCCTTCCCCCTGGACTTCGATGGGTGGGCCGCAGAAGCCTTTTAATCTCTTTTCTGGTCCTAAAAGACCTGCGGTGCCAATCGAAGCAGCCTTTACAGGATTCTTCTGACTCTCCCCAGATGCTAGTTTCTTGTTTTCAGATTTACCGTATACTCTTCTAAACTGTTCAAGAGATCCAGGTTCTTTTCTCAGAAACACCCTTGGACAGGTTGAAATTTTGGGAATTTTCAGAGGAATGGCAGAAGCAACGTCTTCGTTTAGTATCTGACATGGTTTGTCATATGGTGGATGCAGTGAGATTTTACGTTTTAATTCCACTGCCTTGTCTTCACATTTGGGTGGTTGTCTTTGTACTGAGGTATTGCTCTGGGATGGATCTGGAGCCTGCAGACATTCATGAATATATGGATCAGACAGGCTGATCTTTCTATTACTTCCTACAGACGATCTTTGTCTTTCTGTGTCCTGGCCATCTGCTAACATCTGGTTAATTATATTACAGTTGTTGATGGTCACTACATTGCTGTGAGAAGCAGTATTAATCAGTGATATATTCCTTTCTTCATCTGAAATTGTCATTATAGAAGTTTGTTCTTCAGTTTTGTTAAAAGCTGCTCCCTTTTCTCCCGTATCCAGTTTTTTAAGATCACCTTGTGGCTTCTTTCTGCATTCTCTGGTTATGATTTCGTTGCTCTTAACTGGCTCCAAATGACTGGTTAGCTCATCCTTTTCAACCTTTTCCTCGCAGTGCATCAAAGCAGACTCTGTGCAAACGGTCTCATCACTTTTGGTCTTGCGATGAACAGAATCAGATGCTAGTTTCATTCCAATATCATGTTCTACTGTAGAAACATTGCTAACTGCTTGCTGACCAGTACCACTGGCGTGCCCTCCTTTGTCTGTCTGAGTGTGTAGCAATTTGGGGTTAAAACAGTCATCATCTTGAGATACTACAGTCAAATTCTCCCTTCTCAGAAAGGTTTTGACTGCCTCTTCTACACAAATCAATACACCATCCCAGTCTTTAAACTCTATTAATGTCTTGGCAGGTTCAAGACATACGTCATACTCTGAATGACAGCATTTGATATTGATGACGTACACTCCATGCAAATCTTGGCTCCGTTTGTGCTTTGGACTCCCAATAGATCGTTCAGGACTGTCATTTTTCTGATTTGTGCTGCTCGGCTTGCGAAGGAGAAAGTTTATCAGTTTATGCATCCGTGTTTTAAGCAGGAGTCTCTCATTTACATACAAGAACTGTAAGCAGTTATTGTAATGACCCTCTCGGCCAATGTAACCAACAACGCTGAACTGTTCATGTGTAAAGTTGATCTCACCAAGATTCTGTGCTCGATTGAGGCTGTGTATCTGAACAAATCGATGGTAGATGTTTTTGGCTTTTGGAAGCTGTACTAGCATTGCTGCTGTGCAGTCATTCTTCAGGGTAAAAGACACAGAGGGGTGCATGAGAGAAATGGCTTCCACTCTGTGTCGGATCCTCTCCCCCTCCAGTACGGGGTCCAACCTCTTCCTCCGGACTGGCATGTTGTAGAAGAAGTTACAAATGACAACTGTTGTCCCCGCAGAAGGCCTCGAGTTCTCTGCCTCGAATACTTCCATACCTTTTCCATCCTTAAAGAGTTTGACGTAAGTCTTGAGTGATGATTTCGTTCGGGATGAGATCTCAACAAGCGTTGCCAAAGAAACTAAACTGGCCAGAGCTTCCCCTCTGAAGCCATAGCACCTGAGGTTGTCCAGGTCTTCAACACGGTAGCATTTGCTTGTGTGGTATCTGTTCCCCAAACGGTCCAAATTGTCAGCGTCCATCCCAGTTCCATTGTCAAGAACCTGGACTTTAAACGCCTCTAAGTCCATTCTGACACCCACACAGGTCGCCTCGGCATCGATGCTGTTTAGGATTAGCTCCTCCACGCACTGCTGAAGCGATGGGATGGTGACACCGGAGCGGAGTTTCCCCTGTACCTCTATAGGCAAGCACTTGATGGTGGTATCCATTAAAAGTAGTCAGGTCGTTACCTTAACATCGCAGTTGTAGGTGGCTAAAACACATTTGCTTAATGCTGGCATGTGAGTCGTTTACTAACTCCTTACTAGTAAATAAAATTCCTTCCCAAGGACACATTTTACATAAAAACTCATAAATAAAAGTCATTAAACATCTTCAGAATAAGCCATCCAAACACCCAAACAGACGTTTGCAATCAACGTGTAACGTCAAGAGAGAACAGTACAAGATAGCATATCCCACAGCGCCGCCTGCCGTTGGGAAGAACCAATTACATCACCATCTTAGTTCCTTTGAAGTCAAGATGTCGGCGTCCATTTAAAAATGCACAACTTTATAGAACTGCTATTGTTTTTTGTTTGTTTTTTTAAATCTTGCGGCTAAAGCCTAATTCTGAGTGTAAATTTTCAATATCTCTTATACACTTTGGGGTAAAAAAAAAAAAAAAAGTAAAAAAAAAAAAAAAAAAAAAAACTAGAAAAGGTGATTGTGAAGTATTTCTGTGTCTGTTTAAACCAACAATGCCAAAAGCCCAGTTTCTACACAGGCAGCTACAAAGCTCAGTGCCTCCCAAAGGAGGGGAGCAGCAGCCCTATAAATACTAATATAAAATTACTAATTCTAAAATTGCAAATATCATCTTCATATAATTCCATAATCTGTCAAAATGTGTTCAAAATGAAACACCATCTAATCATATTGTTTTATGATCCATCTGTAACATTCATTTTTCCGTAACTAATGCAGTCTTTAGAAAAGTAAAAAAAAAACAAAAACAAAAGACAAAAAAAATAATGGCAAGTCTTTTTTTATTGCACCTGTGATTAATAATGACTTGTTACATGTTACATAGTGTATAACCATAATTCTTGACAAACCCTAAACATTTCATGAAAAAAAAATGCCTAAGCACGAGCTTGTCATTAGAAATATTGAGTTCTTCTCATTTGTGAGAATATTCCCCACCATCACAGATTTACTGCTGAGATATATTGATCTTGATAATTCAACTGATAATAAAACCAAGATGACGTTAAATTAATAGACGCTAAATTAATAGATATGTCACATGTCTTCAATCTTATTTCTATACTTTTCACTCTTCTTTAACTTTAAACTAAAGCGCCTCACTCAATAAGGTTTGTGACAGGACCACTGTTACACAATTGAAATACACCTAAATCCTGAAAACAGTCTTACAAAATGTTAAATGTTATAAAACTCCCGAAGCTGCCTCACCGAACATAAATCCAAAAGAAAAATCATATTGATGTTTTCTTTCTCATTTTTGACATTTAAACATTATGAATAAGAACCTTACTTTAATGAGAAGGAAAAACTTTGAGCAAATTTAAATGTGACATCTGACACATGGCCTTACATATCGTCCAGTGTTTGAGACGCGACGTAAATACATTTGTAAATAATCATATGAGGTTTATTCCTAACAATAAAACAGAATAAATAAATAAATAAATAAATAAATCTGTTAGTTTCAAGTTAGCAACAAGTTATTTTAAGATGTTAAATGAGGAGTGTTCTAGGCTGGTAACTGTCTTCTCGTTTTTGAACTCTGCTTTAGATATTTTCGACTTTGGGCTCCCAGTGGATCTCAGCCATTTCTGCATTTCTTGCACCTTACTGCGGGGTCCTTGTAGCTGCCCCTGAACAGTTCCCGCATCTGTGTTCTGGACCCATCCAACAAGGCCAAGCTTTTTCCCTTCAGCCTGGAAAATAAATGAATTACAACAGTTAGAGGTATGGTTTCCTAATCATGAAAATGGCTGAGAGACTAAAACCAGTAACAGACCACTTAATAGTATTAGTGGTACAGTAACTACATTCTGTACTTGTACAGATAGTATTTGTGTAAGCAAGCTACTGCATCCAGAAATATCGTGTAAATTGTTTTAAACCTCACTCACTTGAGTGTATTTCCGAAAAAATACACCTTGTACTCTGCCGAAAATTTCATAATCCACAGAAATCAAGACTTCGTTGGACATAACGAACCTAAAAGAGGACAAACAATACTATAGATGTTTTGTTTTACATTCAGGACACATTATGCAATGAATCTACACTAGCCTAACAGTCAATATAGCTCATGCTATGCTAACACAGTTTCCTCAAATGTTCTTAAAATTTGACACATTTGTCTGAGCAACGAAACTGTATTGAAACATTACATCACATCACATTATATCATAAGTCAAAATCACCTAAAAGTGGGTAGGAAGACTTAAAAGAATCACTCCGTCACAACAGATCTTGACTCAAAGCCCAACTCGTCTCCAGGAAGTGACGTATAATGAAGCGCTATTTTTTATTTTTTATTTTTTTTAATTATTGACAAAGAGAAAAGAGACAACAATGACCCGGAGGTGATATACATTCGAGTGCAAGATATTACCATATCATATTACAAGAATAGACTAAAATAACAAAAAAATCCAAAGTTTTAAATGCTTCGAATATATTGTTTTACCTCATTTTCAAAAATTCACAACATACATATTATGCATATACATAAGCGTATGCCCTTTGACTAATAATGAGATTTATTTATTGTTTATTGAAAATGTGGTTCAATAAAAACAGTAATAAGGTTACAAATATCATGCCATAATTAGGTAGAGAATGGACAATTACAAAATAAATGGAAAAACATCTTCAGTTTCTCCTTCATAAAAACACAATTAATACTAAGAAGGACCGATGACCGAATGTTAAAAAGGAACCAATCAGAACGTTCGAGATCCTTCTCTGTTTCTAGGCAACGATTATGACAACGAAGAACTCGTAACCATTGACAACATCACTAAGAGGCCTGTAGCATGCAAGTTTAAAGGACACCGACGAATCTGTAATTACTTTAATAAACATTGAAGGCACAGTTTTGGGGATTGTGGTCAACCGAAGGTAGAGTATTAATTTCATGTACAGTCTTGTTGCAAATATAGATAGAAAGAAGAAGACAATAGACAATTGAACCCATTTCTGAAAAGTATTTTAATTTCGTAGTAACTAAGAGGCTTTCCACTACATTGTCACCTCTAAGGTTCAACATAAAATTTGAATGAGCAACAAAATGAATGCATAGTAAACTTAGAATTCACTTATAAACTGCAAAGGTGTTTACTATTAACGTTTAACTTTGAAGGAATAAATAAAGTAAACGCTAAAAGGCTAACTTAATTTTATTTTAATAAGTATATTTCTTTCTGATTTTTTCAGGGTTTGATTTTCTCTTTTTAAATTTGAGAAAGAATATTTAAGCATGTGATTTGGACTTGAGTGTTTTGATCTGGAACAACAGTCTAATATGAGAGTTATAATCAACAAGTGATGTCATTCACAAGAGGAAATCATAGTTCTCAAATGCAGTCCATTACAGGAAACAGACCTGTTTGCACACAAGCACACCGTGGTATTGTTACTGGTGAGAGTACCAGTCACGAAGACCACACATGGCTCCTCAACCCAGGCACACAGACCTCGCCGGGTCTGCAAGAGTTTAAATACATAAGTGCTATAAAACAATGTGGATTTACCAAAACAGAAGTGGAGATGGACAAAAAAATTAAAGAAAACAAAACCAAGCTACAGAAAAAGCTGCGGAAGCTCGAAGAAAAACTAAAACAAAATAATCTAAGAGAACCTGCTGACACTCTTGAGGGGGAGAGGGCGAAGAAGGAGAGAGCAGAGACAAGAAGCAAGCTGCCTGAGCTTCAGGGGCGAGGACCAGCCAGCAATGCTGGTATGACGGTAACGCAAGAAAAAAGACAGGATGTAAAAGAAGATGAAAAAGAAGTTGTTCAGTATCTCCAGTTGCAAAGAAATGAAGATAAAACTCCCAAAATCACATTTCATGTGCAAAAAATAGGGGACGAGCTTCATCTCCAGAGGACAAAAAGGCTGATCAGAGCAGAGGGGAGTGATGAGGACAGCAGAGAAAACAAGAGCTCTGTGATTCTTTACTCTGCAGGAAAAGATGAACCTATGGATGACAAACAAAAGAGAGGGATGAGAGCAGGAGAAGAGATGGAGGAAAGTTTGCGACCCCCAGTCCAGAGTCCTCAGCCCAGAATTACAGATGAGATACCCAACGACTTTCAGCTTCTGCCCTGCACCATCTGCAACAGAAGCTTTGAAAGCAAACGGTTGGAGGCTCACGTCAGAATCTGCAGAAGGGTGTCAACGTCGCAGCGTCCTGTCTATGATGGAAAACGCCACAGGACAAAGGGGACAGAACTGGAGCAGTTCTTAAGGACCCACGGGGGAGCAGAAGCCACAAAGGTCGGCTGGTAGACCGATAGTTTTTCACCTCTGCTCGTTTTGTCTTTGATTTTTTTGCATTTTGTTTTCAGGTGGTGAAGAAAAAAAGACAGCACCCAAGACAAACGTGCACTCTGCACAGTGGCTCCAGTTAGACACGGGGTGTAACTCTGAATCTGCAGACTAGACTCCACAGCTGATCAAACTGCTCTGACACCAGCGCTGATACATCACTGCCAAACCCTTTATTCTCTTTCACCCATTTCAATAATCCTGTATTTGCTTGTGAGAAACGGCAGCAAATACTACAAACCCTATTGAGCTAAATATTGTCACAACACAAATGTGGAAATGACAAATATACATTGATCTTTCCACGTGTGGTTAATGTTTCAATAATTTATTTTAATCCCATCAAAACTAAGTAATCAATTCCCTTAAGCCCAACAGTCACAGTATTTCTGTATTTTTCTGTGAAAAAAACATTTAAACTGTGTCACATCTAAGTTTTCACTGATCCACCTCCAACAAACTCAGTAATGTCACACAAATGCATACTTTAATATTGTGATTTTGCAAAATAAACAAAACAACAGACCACAAAAACTTCAGTTACACTTTTGCTTTAGCAGATGACTTTAAATCTGGTAAAATGTTTCAGAAAATGACCACAAAAAAGGTTACAAAACATAAGTAAAGAATAACAGTATAGCTATGAGGTTAGCAACATGACAACACGTTCAATGTTTTCAACATTTAGTGAAAACTGTTCAAGTGTTCAAACTATACATGTAGAGGATAGACCAGCATGTGCTGTGCTGACAATTCAGCAAGGCAAGAAAGGCAAAAAAACAAGAATCAGTAGTTTGTATTTCACACAATAAAACATGCAAAATAATATATATATATGCATATATATATTTGCATAAAATTAAGAATGTGTTTATAATAGCTAAATGTCTGATAAATACAACAAAAACAAGACACTGTTTCATATTGATGAGAATGTCAGATAAAGCAAAAATAAAGTGACAAATAAAATGTGATACTTTCACAATAAAAGCCTACAATTCCTTTCTTGACAATGTCAGAGGAGGAAACTCCTATCTTTTGATGTGTTAGGTGGTGATAAATACTAACGTCTGTGGAGCAAATACTCGACGATTGCAATCACTTACAGTCAGCGACAACACCGAAATGAGGCCTTTAACGCTCGCCTAACGGAGGAACACTGCTGATTGTCTCCTGCATGTGTTTAGGTCCAATCAGGTTCAACCCGGCACGCGGGCTTCTGGAGGACTGATCTGGATCGCACCACTCAGAAGAACACGCGTGCATGTGAGACTGGAAGCCGTTTTACTTCATATGCCGTGAAATGTAACGATGTAACGTCTGAAAACGTTTACAGAAGTGTACCTGCTGCAAAAGGTGAGGAGGTTTAACCAACCCTCCAACCTTTCTTTCACCAGCTGATTTTAAAAAAATAAATAGAAGTTTAACACTTCTGTCCACATTTAGGACATTTTCACGTGAAGGCTCACACGCTGGCCCCTGCAAAGCGACTGCCGTGGTTGGTGAATCCTGCTCCGTCCCCTGGTCTTCGGTCCGAGCGATGGTTTCCATTGTTGTCGCATCCTGTTTCCTGCAGCGCCAAACGATTGACTGCTGCCCAGATCCTCTCGTTCTCCTTCTGCTGCTCATCGATCTAGAGTTGTGAGGAGTAGGGGCTGTTAGCCATGTTGTTAGCTGCATCTTCTGCAGCCAGACAAGCCAGTAAAGGCAACTCACTTTTTTCTCCAGCATCTGAATCCTCTTCTCTTGCTGAGCGACTGTCTCCCTCAGCTGTGAAATATTTCCTTCAGTCAAACACTATCACGTCGTTCTGTACCATTAGATTCATTTTTACTGCTAAGTGTGCTAATCCAGTACCTGTGCGACCTCCGTGCTTGCTCTGCAGCATCTGACCGGATCTCCTTTGCTGCAGATGTTAGTCTCCTCCAGTCCATTCACTTTGCCGCTGGTCATGCGTTTAGTCTTTGGAAAGACAGGAAGGACGGGGTTAAAGGTGTGATATGAGGGTGCAACATTCATGTTGAGAAAGAAGCAAAGTGCAGCCTTTTGGCATTACCGAAAGGCCGTTTCTGCTGCCCACTGCTGCCGCTGCGGCTTTCAGCTCCTTCAGATCCTCGTACGGTAAAGTGATGCTCTCGGAGAAGGAAGCCAGCTGGTCCGGAGTGGGTAGATCACAGTCCTCTGGCATCGGGATGAACTCTGCGTCCTCCAGTTCCTGTTGGACAGCATGCCTCGTGAAGGGGAACCTTCACACATTTCATGTGATTCAAAGAAAAGGTGTTGTGTTCCACCACATGAAGACAACAGACCTTTCTCAGCCAGAGGGGACAGGAGCTGTCCCCAGTCTGGTTTGCGGCCGACATCATCGGGGTCTCCAAGAAGCACTCTTCCCTGTTGTCCTCCAGCGTTCCTCCAAGACCCCTGTCGCGACACTCTGTCTCTGAGGCAGGTTCTATGTCCATTTCCACAAACAACGCAGAAGCCTCCTGGCCCAGTCCTGCACACAAGTGCAATCAACAGTCAAACTACAGGTGCATTTCTGAGGGACACCCACTGATTCAAAAGTTCTTACCGCAGCCGATTGACAGTCCACTGCTGTTGGAGCGAATAGTCTTGGAGTTGAGAACCTTTTCTGGTGGGAAAAAAGAAAAGATCATACAGACGGCTGATTGCACTGGTATGAGCATCTGTTTGTCATTACTAACCCATTATGATTATTGTGTTCCATCCCCGACAAGAAAGATCCGGCACATGGTGGAGGGAGCCAAAAATGGGCCTTGGCATGGCGGGGCATACCTCTGAACCAAAGCGCTTGTCTGCAGGCATCCCAAGGCGTCCGTTTCCTCCATTTCCCCAGGCAAAGATCTGATTGTCTGTGATGATAAAAAAAAATGAAGTTATTTGTGAAGAAAGTGCTCTTCCACAATAGTCACCTGATCATGGACAGCCAAAGAGAAGCTGTTTTGATGCTAATGTTATCATGCTAACACTCAGTTCGCACTGAAGGGCTGTTTCAGCAACCCAGAGAACATGTTTGAGTGGTAATAATATTTGTGTTGGTTTGTTACAAACCTGCCAACAACAACAGGGATTCAAACATGCATGGCATAACACAAAAATACATCAGTTCTCACCCTCGGTGGCTGCGATGGTAAAGCCATCTCCACATGACACTTTGGTCAATATTTTCCCTCCGAAAGGCCCAACGAGGACCTGGACACCTTGGTGTTTCTTGAAGTCTTTCACACCCAGCTGGCCATAATTGTTGCAACCAAAGGTGATCAGACGACCACGTTCTGCAAGTTTAAAGAGCAGAAAAAGTGCACCACTTTAAATTCATTCAAATTACTCGCAAAAGAAACATCAGCCCCTCTTTTGGAGTACCGTCGATGGCAGCTGTATGCGTCTTCCCTGGAGCTATGCTGTGGATCTTGAACCTTGACAGCTGCTTTGCTAAAGTCAGTGTGGTGGCATAGAAAACACACCGAGAACCCTGGTGTGGTGCACGGAGGGAAAAGAGCAACGTTAATATTACTGTCTCTTTTATTCTGGGTTTTTAAAGGCGATCCGGTACCTCTCCAGGGTGGTTTTTGAGACCAGAGATTCCTTGGTTCAGACCAAGTTTGTTAAACTCATTGTTCCCACAAGCTAGGACTTTTCCAGCTTCTGTCAAAAAAAAGGTTCCATCACTCCCGCATGACACCGAGCTGATGACAGCACCTTTAGGGATCTCCACCTGCGGAAATAATAAGACCCCAGAAACAAATAACAAGTATTTTAAATAATCTCACACTGCTAAGAGGACGATTCCTTGAAGAGAGGTAAAAAAAAATAAATAAAAAAATGCCAGAACCTGGAACAAAACTTACTTGCATAGGAGAAGAGAAGTCATCCTCACATTCCAGGCCGAGACGTCCTGCAGTAGAAAAATAGAGCGATTCAGAACGGGAGCTCCAACAATGCATCGTTGATATAACTGCGGACTGACATGATCACTATCCCCACCTGCTGGCTAAACTTAGAGCAGGAAAAAAAAAGCACCCCACAAACTGCCAGAGCCTGTAAACCCAACAAACCTATGTACCATACTCTCCACAGCCCCAGGAGTAGATGTCGCCGCTCTGTAATAGGACCACTACGTGGTTGTCGCCGCAGGAAACCTGACGGACGGGCCGCTCCTCGAAAAACTCCAGAAACACCGGCTCCAGTATCTCTGTGCCGAGCTCACCCTCCACTCCAATGCAGCCGTAATAGTCTGACCCGAACATGTACATCTGGTCCTCATCTGCAACAGGCAGCAGCGGGTTAGAAGAAAATAGTTCCCTCAAATTCCAAGATGCGTTCCTAACCCACCAGTGATGCAGGCGGTGAAGTCTGCCCCGCACGCCACCTGTCGGATGGCCTTTCCCTGCAGCTTTTCCACCTTTTTAGGCTGCCGGTACGAGGCCTGATCTCCATGGCCCAGCTGGCCCACCATTTTTGCTCCACCTTGAACATTCTAAAGTCCAGGGTGAGGAAGTCGCTTGTAAATAAGGACAAGAACACCTTGACGACAGTGTACAGATCGGTACTCACGGCCCACGTGTAAAGCTCCTTCTCCACTGTCACCACTGCGAAGTGACCCTCGCCTGCACACACGTGTTGGGGACTGCTGCCACCTTTAAACATGTCCATTTTCTGGGGGGTGTACTTGCCACCACCCCAAAAGTACACCTCCCTTGAGCGGGTGGTCACCACAGCAACAGGCGTGTCACTCACTGTACTCAGCCTAGGACAGAATCAAAGATGTCCAAGAACACAGCGCAAAATCTTAGCAGGGACGTTTAAACATGTGCACGGGAGGTGACCTACTTGGGTTTTTTCATAGCCGAGTTCAGCAGGACGACTCGGTCTTCAAGCTCCCTAACACAAGGAAACATGGAGAGTTCTGGGTCAGCAGAACAGGACGCATTTTCTCAATTCATTTTTTTTGTCTCAACTCACTGTCTGCAACAGGAAATGAACGGCTGGTCCAGAACCTGCTCAGCTGTTGGTCTGTTTGCAGGATCCTGTGACAAGACAATCTCAATTACCACCAAATCTTTCACAGAAATCAGCTGGGAAACAAATAAAGAAATAAACAGAATTCTCTGGGTTTTCCCCTTTACTCACTTGATCGAGGCAGTCGTAAACCAGCTGGATCAACGCTGAGGAATAAACGTCCGAGTTGACTTCCATAGTCCAGTTGCCTTGGACTATTTTCACACAAAGATTTAGAGGATTCTTGCAGACACAGATATAAAAATCAATTTATAACTTAAAAGTTAAAAACCCCACGGCCTCACTTTTAGTGACTCAATGACCTACCGTTGCATCAAATGTCCTTTTAAGAGTTAAGACTTCAAAAAGCACACAGCCCATGGCCCAAATGTCGGATTTGAAGTTGTACTTTGCTCCCTGACACAATTCAGGTGACATGTAATATGGAGTTCCCACACACTGGATTGACAGAAGAAGAAGAACATGCAACACGCGTCAGGATGGTGCGAATAGAATAGAGCGAATAGAAATCGCAACTCACGCTCTCCGCCATTGAAAACTCAGAGCCTAGCTTCTTCGCCAGGCCGTAGTCGCCCAGCTTGATGAGGTCCGTCTTGGTCAGGAAAATGTTCAGAGTTTTAATATCTCTGAAAATGGAAAACATGTTGGTGATGAGGGGAAGAAAAAAAGAAACTTTTTTGATTCCGATGTGGACAAAAAAAACAACATTCTGACCTGTGTAAGATCCCAGCCTTGTGAATGTGAGAAACAGCCGAGGCTATTTGGTACAAGTACCATATAACTACCTAGAAGGCATTTAAAGGTTAAAACACATACTAGGAAACAGTTGACAAAAAATAATTGCCCTGCCATCTTGCCCTCATACCTCTTCGCTGAAGAGTTGCCCCTTCTGTTGGTTGATTTTATCATACAGGTTCCCCCCTGAAAAAGGATGGAGCTGGTGAACGGGCAGCATTAACACTCACGTCTCAGGAGAGGACACCGGCAGTTTTATCTCACCATTACAATATTCCAGCTCAATAAAGAGCGACCTATTATCCATGAAGTGATTGAAATAGGCAATGATGTTGTTGTGCTCCAGCATGGAGAGGATGCTTATTTCATTCATGACATCCCTGCTTTCCTTTTCAGAGAGTGATTTCAGGTCCACCTCCTTCCAAACCACTAAAGAGTTGTCCTAAAGAAGACAGAACATGGGCAATTAAAAGACGTTAGTGAGAACTAGAGATTGTGATCGACAAACTGGCGGAGAACATTTGGACTTCCTGACTACAAAGTTTTATCAAGAAATCAATTTTATTTCTGAGAAAGAGGCGGCATGAAGCGGTCTGTGCGTGTGCGCCCAACTAATACAGGCTCGTCTTTCTTGTGTTCTCACTCAGGAATTTTTCACACAGCTATGGAAAAGAAGAGCAATGGGCAGGTTACTAAAGCAGATACACGCACATGCAAACGTCATGCACATAAAATCTAGCCCATAGCCTATGGTATACAGTGGCAATATAAGCGCGCATTCTTCAGAAAAGGCCCGTAAAGACTGGGAAAAGTTGCAGGAAACTTGCACACAGGCTCCACTGTCAACAATGACGTTTTTACGGAGCAAACTCATCGTTGCACCAAACTTACCTCGGCTCGCCTGTACAGTGTGGCTTCACCAAACGCCCCCCTCCCGAGGATCCGGATAGGAATGTAATGCAACTTCTCCTCTTCGCCATTAAACGTGCCCGACCCCGATCGCTCAGTAACCACAGATCCGCCGCCTAATTCTGAGTTTAGGGAGTCGAAATGTCTTTCGTAGTCCTCCAATGACATTTCTGCAAAGAGACTTGTAAGGCAGTGATGGAAATAATCCCTACAGGCCTTACGACAACTATGTCTAAGCGACTCCTACATAGACGCTCTGACGTCTGACATGTTTACGTTAGCACTGTTGGCTAACAAACCAGTCAAAGTTACCACCACTTGCCTCGAACCCGAGTGATATACGCAAAGGAAGAATAAAACGTGAAACAACTACGTTCAACTAACAGGGGTCCCACTTGAGTCAAGTTTAAAATACTAAAAACAAGTTTGGTCAAATTTCTGAACGTTTCAAAATAAAACGTGTCTCTTCACGGGAAGGATAGTATGTTTTTACGATGAAAATCAACCGTTTCCGGCAACGGGGAAGTGCGTTTTATGGTTAGCTTGACTTAGCGACGAATAGGTTTGGAGGAAAAAAAAAAAAAAAACCAATTATCAACAGGCTACGCAATACATAGTCTAGCCTAGATTTTAACACATTCAATAAAAGTAGTTACTCCGAATGTCTATACAAAAACAAAACATAAACGTAACATTTTTGTTAGAAACCGGAAACTGTCAAAATAAAATATGTATTTGTACTAAAATATCTAATCGGAGAATGGTCAGGGATTTTACAAACTTATGTGTAAGTTAAAATAAAAAGTACACGTTGAAAAGATGCAGATTGACCACAAAAATACACCATATATAATAGACTCAAAATAGTCTCAAAAAACACACATGACACACATGCACAGGTTTTGCAATATTTACATAGCGCCCAGCACAGATCAGTTACAGTTCTGCGAAAAAGCCTGAGGAGCAGCAGGACAGGCAGCAGACATGGTTTCAAATGAGTACGACAGCAGCACAGATGGGGACTTTTTTCACCATAGCACAAACAGCACAGGTATGCATATATGATTTACACCGCCTAATGTTTATTGTCTCCCACCTCAAGCCAAACTGTCTGTTCAGGATCTTTGTACACAGTCAGACTTGGGTCCAGACGTCTCCCACTGTATCCACTGGTTATAGGATGTTTGGGACTGCTAAATATTATTCTCATGTTGGCTGCTGTTGCTATTGGGATTTACTGTGAGTATCTGAAAGGCCTCCTTTCAAGTTTATTCAATGCTACATATGTTATTAAAGAAAAGTATATATTTATTAAGGTTGAATAATGTTTTTGTATGATTTGGAAAATGTATGTATAATAGTAAATTTAATCACCAACTTCAAGGTTGACTAATTTTGCAGGTGGCCAAGCCAGTGAGGTGACTGACCCCTTCCAAGCTGCCATACAATCTCTCAGTATAGAGAAGAAACAAATGCACATTGACAAAACTGAGGCCCTAAAAGATCGCCAGGCTACCCTAGAAGCACTGAAGAGAGAACAGGCGATCACTCTGCAGCTGAAACTGCAGCTAGAGCAGAACACAACATTCAGCGACAACCTGCAGAGTAAGCTGCAGGGGCTGCAGCTGGAGAGAGCAACCCTGCAGTCCAGCACATCCCAAATCGGTGAGACTCTTCTAAATTCTTATTTTCACGGTACAGATTAGAATCAAACTTTTGCTTCCTGCCAACTCCAGTGTGCCACATTTGACAGAAAACAGCTGTGGACGGTGTGGGTCTGGGTGGCTTCTAGTCAACACAACCTGCTACTTTCATTCTAAATCTGCGTCCCTGTTGTTGAGGAACTGGTGGGACAGCAGGACAGACTGTCGAGCCCGTGGGGGCAATTTGACCGTCATCGATAGCATAGAGGAGCAGGTGATTGTTATGGCAGAACAGATCCAAAGAAATGCCTCTGAAAGATAATTGTTTATTTGAGTTTTCTGTTTACTGCCATTTAATCCATTTCTTAGTTAAATATTTTTGAGTACCTGCCAAAACTGGATCCAAGTATTCGTCCGTGGTGGAAGGGAGGAGGGACCTGGATTGGACTTACAGATGCACACGCTGAGGGCAACTGGGTGTGGATAAATAATGTCACTCAAGAGCATGACAAAGGGTAAGGAGTCTAAGATTTAGGATTATAAAATGTGCATAATACTAGAACAATTTAGAAAGAGGCTGAATCAAACCTGTTGATGGCTTCCAATTCTTTTCTGTCGAAAATTACCAACAACTTAAAAATAAAATAAAACAAACGTAAAAGACGTGTAACCTGGTATTTTGCAGGTATTGGATACCAGGGGAGCCAAACAATTATGGACCATCTACGGGGGAGGACTGTGCAGCTTATGTGAACATTAAACATCCGAGGCAAACATGGTTCGATGCCAGTTGCAGTGATAAAATGGACTGGTTATGTGAAACGCAGCCCCGAATGTAACACTCACTTCTTCAAAATTGTCTCATCCATAAAGTCACTCTTATAACGAAGTTCATTTCCTGTTAGTTAATCTTAAATAAAAAGAATGCAGCCCAATATATTCTTTAGTTGATTCATGGATGCCATGAAGTTTCTTAAGGACATCATTAGGGAGCAGCGGGAATAGCTGCTAACTTTCATTATATTGACATTTTCTTTGACACTAATGATCAAAAGTTACCTCAGTCTGATTTTTTTAATTTAAGCTTTAATTGTGGTGACTTAAAAGTAGCTTAAAATTCATATAATTATGTATTCCACAAATCCAAGTATGCCGTAATCAGCCAATTTGTGATATTTATTGAATTATTTAATCAGTCTCCTTGTATGCTAAAATCTATTAACAACTGTATATAAAGGTCATATGGTAAATGATCAATTATTAGAATTTAACTGTCAACAAAGTCCAGCTTCATAGATCTGTGATCTGTGTGTTAATATTTGTAAAATCTCTTCTGATAGAGCTTAAATAAAGGATAGCTGAATGTTTTGGCTCGTTTATCCCTGTTGAGCCGCGTGTACGTTTGGATCGAGAAAAATGATGCTCTAAGGAAAATTGTCAAAAGTGCAGTTTATTATATTAAAATATATTATTATTATTATATCGGACACGTGCATGCATCTGAACGACACAACCATTTTTATTTTTCCATGCCATGTGACCCACTTGAACGCGTATAGTTAGAAGGGAAATCCCAAAACCAGGAAGCAATCTCTTTCTGACTGACTCTGCCTCCTCCGGGTATAAAAGAGCAGGCAGACAGTTGAGCATGCTGAATGTGAGACAGTGCCGTCATGGAGAATCCACCGAGAAGAAAACAGGACAACAAAGCGAAGCAATTCTTCAACCTAGAAACAATTAGACAAGGTACAAAGTTTAAATGCTTCTCTCTTTTGTCCTTTTTTTTGTCCCTTTGTCCATTTTGTCTTAATTTATTTTCAGAATAGTCTACGTGAAGAAATATATAATTTAAAAGATATTTCCTAGATTGAGGGTAGAGAATAACAAGGATATGGACAAACACATTAAAACGATTGTATTTTCCCTTTTGTTATCTTTTTTTAAATCTTATATTTCTTTTCTGTAATTAGTTTTTCCAGCTCAACTTCCCTTGTCAAATCACCGACTGGTCGTGCTGGGTCTGGGACTGTTGAATGCCATTTTGCTGATAGCAGCCATCGCTACTGGGATTAACTGTGAGAATAACTGTTGATCAAACGTCTTATTTCTCTCGGATTTATTTCGATCATGTATACTTGTCTGCACAAGATGAAGTAGTTTTCACCTCTGCAGGTGCAAAAGCCAAGCAAGGCTCCCTGAAGGTTTCGCATACCGCTGCTGCCGGGCTCATCAGTGGGCTGGAAGATCTCAGAAGCAACCACAGTAATGTGATGGAAGCCAGAGAGGAGGCAAAGAGTGCCTTCGACGCAGCGCTCAAAAACCACACTCAAATGAAGAAGCAAATCGCTGAGCTGAAGGCCATCAATGACAATTATCAGAAGCAGACAGAGGTCCTGGAAAAAGAGAGAGCAAGCCTGAAGGCCAACTACACCGCTCTGGGTGAGGCAGAGATGTTTTTGGATAGACTGATTCTTCCCCAAACGCCCACGCTGACAGATCTTTCCTTCTTCCAGTGGAAAGCTGTGGCTGTCCCTCGAAATGGGTCCATTTCAACTCCTCTTGCTATTTATTTTCATTTGCTGAGAACAGCGCCCTCAAAAAGAACTGGGAGGACAGCAGGCAGGACTGCATCAGGCGTGGAGCCGACCTGGTCATCATCGACAGCCCAGAGGAGCAGGTGGGTCGACGCCGAGCGGGGAAGGTACACCACCCTACATCATCTAAAAACCAGCATTGTTTTTTTCCTTTGGCTTGTTTTTTTCTTTCTGCAGACATTCGTGAGCCACACCATTGAAACGATGAAAACAGGAAAGTATTTCTGGGACAACTCATTCTGGCTCGGCCTCAGGGACACAGCGGAAGAAGGGGTGTGGGTGTGGATCAATAACGTGACTGAGGTGGAGCAGAGGTGAGAGAACCACTCTTAACTGATGAGTAATCATCACAGTTGATTGTACCTTTATTTCCAAAAAGGTACTGGATGGAAGGAGAGCCCAACGACAGCGGACACCTGGGAGAAGACTGTGGGGCTACGTTTTATAGCCACCAAAACCCCTGGAAGACACGCAATGATGCCCATTGTAGACAAAATAGGATCCACTGGATATGTGAGAAAACATTAAAGTAGAGGAAAACAAAGGATACGATTTCTATTTTCCTGCTATGAACTCCATTTGTGTATAATTTCAACTGTGTGTCATCACCGATGACTTATTCCTGGCATCAGTTCTAAAGGAATAATAATAATTCTGTATTTTTGACAATAAAGGGCTCCAAACTCATGCAATTATTGATGACATGGTGTTAAAAAGAAAAAAAAGAACAGGGAAATGAAACTATTTCAACCCCAATGGCCACAGCCTAAAATGCTGATCAAGCAGTTTGCAGCCTATTGACATACAGCTGTTGCATTTTTTCCCCGAGATATTGTGTTTTCACATTAAATCAGAAGTAGTGCTATTTCTGCACGACGGCAAATAGTGATTTTAGGCATTACATCTTAAAAATAAAGCAATTTGTGTGAAATTTGCAGAATAAGTCTAAATCAAAAACATCATGACAATTGTGTAAACTCCACATTAACACATTGATTGAGTCCTCCTTCTTTTTTTCATTTTTAAACAAAATCTTTGACAAACGTGATCATTAACCGTACCTGCACGGAACGTTTAGGCCATAACAGGACCTGATAGATTCTGAAGATGAACAGTGACACCGGAAACTCATGCGGCCACCCTACAATTGTTGATTGCCCAATAGCACACAACTTTCAACATCACTGTAAGGTTCAATTCTGCTGCTGCAATGATAAGAGGTTGATTTTTTTTTTTTTTTTTTTTGCCTCTTAGGTTTTGTCATTCTGAGTATTTCACAAGCGAAAGCCGGTCACATTCACTGAAATGAACCTTTCACTTCTTCTTTCTTGTGTAACATACAGAGCTGAAATTGTTTCATGAAATTATTGCTGATGCGAGAGTACCGTCGCTCTGGAACGTGCGCCCATTTGACCGAAGACCAAAATGGAGACTGGTTTTAACACACTCGTTTGTGAAGAAGACAACCTGGAGCATCCTGCCGACGTGTATTTTCACCAGGGCGGACAGCAAAGTTGAGTAAATTCCAAATGATCTCACTTTTACCTTAAAGGTTTGCTAAAATTTTGGCGGACTGAAGGGGTTACAGTTCTGAAAACATCAAACCGCACCGCCGCTGGCTGTGACCTGAGCTGTTCAAAGTGCCTTACAAGGTTGGTACGGTTCTGTGTTGACGGTGTTTATGTCTCTGTGTAGAGCACAGATATCAGAAGACTTATGTGAGCGTTTGCAGCCCAGTTGCGGTGGGTCTCACCGTGCTCGCTGTTGTTTTACTGATGCTCAACATCGGCCTGGGCGTCTACCGTAAGTTAGTTTTACTCTTGAAAATGCAATAGTAATCACTAGTTATCGACTGCTTTAATCATCCTTATTTATTGAGTATCCTCCCCCCTCAGTTCCGTTCTAAAACCCCATTTGCTCGTTTTGCTCATTCTTTTTTTTTCAACAGACAGCCATCTGAAAGACACCCATTTCACAGATGAGGACATAGAACATATCAGGAATGAGTTGAATGGCCTGGAAGACACTTACAAGGCTGCGTTTAAATCCACTAATGAATACAAGAAACAGCTGGACAGTGAGCTGCGTGGCCAGACACAAAATAAGTGGGAGCTCGAGCACCAGACAAAGAGATCCACCAACTACGAAACCAGTGTTGCCAAGATTGTTAAGGAAATTGCAGATCTGAAGTACCGGATACCCAAGATTGGTATGAGTTGCTTGAGTTTTAGAAGTACACGTGCATTTTTTTAAAAAATTTTGAGATGTCATTTGTTGTTATTTCCTGTCGCCACAGAGCTGGAATGCAGATTTTGTCTGCCAGGGTGGATTTTGTTCAACTCAGTGTGCTACTTCTTCCCTTTTGAAAGCTCTCTGGGGTATAAAACGTGGCCCAAAGCCAGAGAGTTTTGCCAGATGTATGGAGGTGACCTGGCAATCATAAACAGCACAGAGAAAGAGGTGGGTGATCGACATTTAAAGGGGAGCGTTGAAAAAAAAAAAAATCAACAGCCACTGTATGAAGCACAGAGCTAGTTATACAAATGTGATAATAGTAAAATTGATAGTCCGTTAATTGGGTGATAATAGACCCACAACAAGTCATTTTAAATGGTTTAACTAAGACAATTTCTCCAGCAACATAGTCATGGGTAGATAATAAAACAGTTTTCATGTTTGTTATCGAACATACGAATGTATGAAAAAAAAAGTCATTATTTTTATTTTAAATCGCATCTCTTGTGTAACAGAACTCCACTATCATGTACTTGGTACAACAACTAAACCCGAAATCCAGTCTTGGCTTTTGGATCGGACTGAAGAATTCAGCTCAGGAAGGAACTTGGAAATGGTTGGATGCAAAGTTACTGGTTGAGGGGTAAGGCTACCAGCACTACAGCAGAAACAACCAGTAACAGATATCAGATTGTTACTCTGTATTCTGTCTGTGTTGCTCTACAACTCCAAATCTGTTGCAGGTACTGGATGGACGGGGAGCCGAATGTTGATGCTGATGACGCCTGTGCTGCAGTTTACGCCAGAGAAAACCTTTTCAAGGCGTGGGTCGATGTAGAATGCAATGACGAAAACAAGAAATGGATTTGTGAAAAAGCACAAGAGAACTACGGTTAATGTTTTTGCCTTCAGGAAATGGTGGACTTTGGCTCCACCTCTTCTTCACAACGTCTCATTATCATCTTCACAGCAAAATCTTAACTGTCGTCGAGTTAACGCACACAAGACTGTATCAGAAAAAACGCGTGAATGTGTTCAAAGATGTAGCTGGAATCAAACGGGTGATTGTTGCTCAGATTAAACATTTAAAAATGTTGATCAGGTCAAGATGATGTCAAAACATGCTAATAATTTTAATTAAAGTTGACTCAGGCTGTTGCTCATTGTACTTGTTTTCAACTGTGCTGCTGCTTGACTACATCGAGGTTACGCCTTTGTTGTCTTCTTCATTCTGTTTGGTGCCCAGTGAAAAAGTGTGCCACTAAACTTACACAGATGTGGAAAAGCAGAGCAGAATAAGTAAGCTTGTTTGCACAGAATTGAGAAATGATTTGATTATTTAAGGTTCTGTGGCAACTATCACGACAGTCCAACCCCACATGAGCCAATTCCCAACCCTTTAGAAACACACAGACACACACGCGCGCACACACACACACACACACACACAAACACAGACACACACACACACACACACACACACACACACACACACACACACACACACACACACACATGCTTGGTAGAGGCAGCAGACAGGAGAAAAACAGATCAATAGGCACCATTGCATCTGCTTAATAGACAGGTCTTTTTCACAGTCGGTTTGGGCAGAAAATGTCACTTCAGCAGAGGTTTTTTCAAGATTTTCACAGTGATGGAGGTTCAAGATCTCACCATCAGACACTTGGACAAGGTACAGCTCATTTATTAATAGCTTTTAACTAGCTATAGAACTCGATTTGACCTCTGACTACAATCTAAATACTGACTTAAAACTGGAGAGGATATTTTGAGTGTATAATTGGGAAACCTTTAAATAATTTGAATATGATCAAAGTTACCCTTTTGGCATTATTTAACCTATATGCTCAGCATCTAGAGGAATATAAAATGCGCTATTATGATTAAATGTGCAGCACAATGTCTGTTTGCAGAGGGGGCTGCTTCTGTAGTTCCACACTCTCCGCTGGCTATCAAGATTCTTGGTCTGCTGAACTTTCTTCTGCTCACAGCTGCGGTTGTCATGGGGATTTACTGTAAGCACAAAAAGAATGTGTTGATAAAAATAATGCTGATTATCCTTATCGGTTTGTTCTCAGAAGTATCTGAAAATCAATTAAAATGATATTTTAACCAAACAGAAGTAGAGGAAAGACACGCGACTACCCTGCTTTGGTTGTGACCTCGGTGGAAAAGACTCCTCTTCTCCTTTGGATCCTTCTGATGGTTTGAATTCTGAATTCCTCAGGTGCCAATGGTATTTATCCTCAGGTCCCTCAATCAGCCATTGCACCTCTGCTCGCTGAGATGAACTTTTACCGTAACAACAGCCACATTATTCAAGCCAGACTGGAGGCGGAGAAGACAGCGGCAAAACAACGTGCCAGCGGCGCCCAATTCAGGCTGGAGGTGAAGCAGCAGAAGGCGTTAGAAGACAACATTGTGAAACAAATTGGAACACTACAAACAAAGAAAAGAAACCTGGAATCTGACACAAGTGCTCTGGGTAAGATACTTCTATTTCGTGATTCACTGTTTTGTAGCTCTCTCATGTTTTTATGCATAAAATACATTAAAAAAAAAAAATCCCTATTTAAACAGAGTTCATTTTCTGGTTTTTGCCAGTGGAAAGCTGCAACAAATGTCAGCCAGGCTGGGTGTTTCTAAAATCCACCTGCTACTACTTCTCTTCTCAAAATAAATCAAACCCCAGAAGGAACTGGTTAGAAAGCAGAGGCGACTGTGTCAGTCAAGGTGGAGACCTGCTCGTGATCGACAGTGTGGAAGAACAGGTCAGTCAGCGCACATGTGAGAGGGATACCATTTCTGCACTCAAACAAGTTCAAGTTTCAAAGATAGTCGGATACTCGCCGCCTGTCGGGAGCTGTGTAGATTAGTGCAGCCATTTCATTGTTTCTGTCAGGATTTGATTACTGGACACACAACCAACTGAACATTTTAAATCGCTAAAATCCCTCCTGAAGTTATTTTCTGCTGGATCCAAGGACGGTAAATGAAGCTGACATCAGAGGTTTTTAAATGATTTCCCTCATTAAGAGTCAGAACTGACCTTGTTTTAATGCAAGATTCACATTTCTTTGACGAAGGCAGCCCGTGTCACGGACGGGGTCATGCAGCGGTTCGGCTCACAGCAGGCTAGATTATGATCACATGCACACTTTAGTGTGTGAGTTCATGAAGTGGTGCACACAGGTGAGGTTTCCATTCCCTTCTCTCTTGTCTCTCAGCTGATGATAAGTGACAACTATCCGAAGCAGAGCTCGAGTGGAACGTGGTGGAATACGGGATCTTGGATCGGACTCAATGACAACAAGACCTCAGGAACGTGGGTCTGGGTTAACAACGTGACGGCGGAAACATTGTGAGCATTGTTCATATCCACTGCTTCATGTCTGAGAGGTGGAGCTCAGATCTGATCTGAATGTGATTTCTTTCCTGCCAGCTACTGGAGAGTTGGACAGCCTAAAACTGAAGGACCTCAGAGTGGAAGCTGTGCTGCTTTTCATTTCTATGGTGACACCAGGAAGACGTGGTACAACGGTAACTGCCAGGAGCATCAGTTTAACTGGATATGTGAGACAAAACCAAAATAAATGCAACTTTGTCATTGTCTTTGCATTTTCTTTTTCTATTTTTTTTTTTTTTTTTTTTTAGCTTTGTAGATAAAAATGTGGGAATAAAAGGTCTGCTTTGTAACAATAAAATCTGATGCCAAAGGAAATGTCTGATAAAGTTGTGACTAAGTGTTCTAATTGTTGCCGGCCCCTGTAAATATTTAACAGAGGAGAAACTGAATTTTACATTACCCTTGCACACACACACACAAACAGGGCAATGTCCTTGCAAATAATCTGTCCTGGACAAACACGGCAGTCGGCTCTCATCTTAAACAGTCCAAAATGAAGGAAGGAGAAAATCCAGGAGGCAATTCTGAGGGTGGTTATAACAAATTGGTCAGCCCAGACGATGTAACTGCGGATGATCAGGCTCTCTACTCCATCCAGGAGAAGCAGCAAGGTACAGATCACAATACTATGAATCCAAAAAGGCAACTATCTTCAACTGCACTGTCAGTGGATTCACTTCTCTGACTGGGTTTTTATTTTTGTCTGGCTGTATTAACGCTGACTCCCCTGTTGTTTTGCTGCTTAGTTTCAATGTCCATGAGCAGACCTGAATCCAGTTTGACTCGTTACAAATGGCTGACTGTGTTTCTGGCCGTGCTTGCTGGAGTTCTACTGGTAGTTGATATCAGCCTGGGAGTCTATTGTAAGTCACCGATGAGCCACAAAACACCCTTACAGTATTGTAAAAATCAATGGTGCCGCTGAATAACAGGCTTTGAGGAGACACTAAACTCACTATCAGGTCACATCAGCTGTAAATCGGCAAAATGCGGTTAACTTTGTGTTGTGACCATCTGCAGACAACAAACTCACTGGTGGACATAATACACTAATGGACGTCAACGCCGAGGTGAACAAACTGGAGGCTGCTTACAACCTAGCAGTTCAACGCAGGGACAAGGCGAGGAAAGAGGTGGCAAGAGTGATCAGAGAACAGCAGGTTATCAAGTGGGAGCTGGAACACCAGAAGAGAAGAAACAAAGATTATGAAAAACAATCGGACAAACTCCTGATGGAAATTGCGGCGATAAAATCTCACATTCCCTTGATTGGTGAGAGATCACTGCTTGGACCATCACAGCATACTGTGATTATTAAATACTGAGGGGTTTATACTGAACATGTAAAACACAATATGTGCAGTTTTACAGCAATAAGCAATTGTCGTATGGCAAACTATATTAAACCAAACATTCTACCATTATCAGATTACAAACTGTAACTGTAACTACCTGTGATCCACTGTTGAAGGGACTAATGACATGTTTCTATTTTTGGTACAAGAGGAAGGCTGCAGGCACTGCTTACCAGGTTGGACGTACATGAACTCGATGTGTTACTACTTTCCTTTTTCTGAGGCCATTTCGCGCCGACAGTGGCAGGAAGCCAGGCAATTCTGCTTAAAACAAGGAGGTGACTTGGCCAAAATTGACACCAGAGAGACACATGTAAGACTCTGCAGCCTACACATGGGTATTTTTCTGCACATCCTTTGGTAGAAGTCTATTTTTCTTAAGTGGAATTGGGCAGGATTCCATCCAGCCAAGCATAACTGATATGTAAAAGATACGTGTAACTGATCATCTCTATGTGTTTCCTGGCATTCAGATAGCAATAACTGAGTTGATAAATAATTATCAAAACCCCTCGAGACCCATAGCACATAGCGGCTTCTGGATTGGCCTGAGGGACATCGAAGAAGAGGGCACGTGGAAATGGACAGACGGAACCAGACTGGCAGAAGGGTAACGTGGAAAAATGCAACAAAAGCTGCAAACCATTCCTTGATATTATTATCCCATTCCAAAATTTAACTCATTTTTGCTGCAGTTACTGGAATGACGGCGAGCCCAACAACCATGGAAATGAAGACTGTGCAGCTGTCTACCCCAGAAGCAACCCCTTTAAGTCCTGGAACGACGCTCCATGTCAGTACGAGCTAAAGTGGCTCTGCCAGATGCTACCGAGAACTTCAACGTCAACAGGATTGTGAAGGGAAAAAATTGGGTTTTACACAACATCATCATCATTTTTATTGTCATGTCATTGAATAAATGACTGCAGAATAAAGGTTACGTATGCCTCCACAGTGGTGTGCTGGAGCACACATAATTTCCTGAGTAGATGCAAATCAGCAATTTATGGTAGAACCACATCAAGCTTGTATCCTCTACACATAAATACGGAATTTGTTTCTTTGTCTTGTCCAGGCTAAAATAATGGCCAAGAATTTTTAAATACTGAATGAAAATAAATGATTAATGAAAGAAAACTTCTAAAAAATAGGTTGATAATTTCACTGTAATAAATAAATTGCAGCATCTTTCTACCACATACACATTTTTCTTGCTGATAGAGCTCTGTATAAATTCCACTCATTTCATAGGAAACAATATCTACATTCACATATTATAAAAATTCAAAAACTCTAAGAATTTAAACATGACGAATCTTCACTGTTTTGCATTGTTAATAATCATGGTCTCACAATTGAATGGACCAATATGAACCCATTTAACCCATGACCCCAGTCAGAGTCAGTCTGTTCTCATCTTGAGAGTTTATCTGTCTATCTGCTGAATACATTAATTTCCCAAAATAACAACCTGCAAGTGACCAGTTCAAATTGCAGCAAAATGCTCACGAAGCTGCTTCAGGAGCTGCTGCGTGTCAACGTGTTCAGGAAAGGCATCCTCTGCCTTTTGGGCTGCGGTGTAGCTGCTCTGAAGGTCTCCGATCTGGACAGTGACAAAACAAAAAAATAGAACTTACACGACACACTGTTTTTAGAAAAAAAATGGACTGAGGTGTTTTGAAGAGTCATGAATTACCTTTTCAGACAGAATGGAGAGATTGAAGTGTGGCTCATACATGTGAGGTGCCAGAGAGGCAGCAGTCTGTAGGAAGGCTTTCGACTGTACCAGAGAAAACACATTTCATCATCTCAGCTGCCTGGACTAGTTTAATGAGCTGGGACATCTTAAGCATTAAAATGAAGACATCGCTTTGGCATCTGGCTGAGCAGCATTTAGAAATTAAATTGGGCATAGATTTTTCTGCTCCGTAATTGATTAGATAATATAAATGCAACCAACTAATGTTAAGAAACAATGTGGTTCCAGATATCAGATTAAAGCACCAATCATTTATCCTTATCACAGGTGCTGGGTTAATAAAATTGACAACCAATGCCTTCCAGTGTATTTGAAAAATATTTTTTGGTAATACAAATTTGCATTTTTGCATTTACCGTAGGATCTCAGTTATAGTGAGCAAGGTTCCACATTTTATTTTACCAGTGGAATGAATCTTAAAAAAAATCTGAAATGTGTCTTCACCTGCTCAACGCGACCTTTCCGCAGCTCCAGCACGGCCAGGTTGTTGTAAGCTTCAGCATGGTCATTATTAAAAGCCAAGGCAAGTTTGAAACTCTGATAGGCCAGTGTCAAGTCTGCTATGCCCTGTAATTATCAAACACATCGCAGCTGCTGAGCTGGCAAAGTCAAAATTTCATTTCATCTGTGCACCCGCCTGCTGCCGATATTACTTTTGAGGATTAATAACTCACCACAGCTACGTGTCCAATGTTGTACCACACGTCAGCCTGCTCCTCGTCGTTGGCTGCCAGGGCCAGGGCCCTCTCAAACGAGGACAGCGTCATGTCGTACTGCTGAGCGTAGAAACAGCACAGGCCCAGGTTGTTGTACAGTTGACAGTTATACACACCCATCTGAAGGAGACGTCTGGCAAAGGGATTATATGACGTTAATTTATGGTGTAACAAGAAATTGTATAGAATTGCCATAAGAGTTTATCCGACCTGTAGAAGCGCAGGGCGATCTCAGGCTGATCAGTGTAGAAGTGATTGCTGCCTATGCAGGCTATAGCCTCCACGTGAGTGTTATCCTGCTTCAGCACCTCTCTGTAGTATTCTGTGGCCGATGAGATGTTGTTCATCTCCTGTGTCGATGTAGCAGCAGAGACAGTAATAGAGGTTTCCGTGCACCAGAGGAGAGAATCGACTTGGATCACATTTTACCTCGTGTATACGAGCGATCCCTGTCAGGAGCGTAACCTCCCCAGGGAAGTGGTCCAGACCTTGTTTGAAAAGATTGAGTGCTGTTATTGGCTGATCCAAGCGCTGATACACCTAAGAAAAGACAAGCATATTTCATTTATATGCAGTCCTTTGTTTCATTGAGTATTTATCCATTGCAAAGCAAGTCATAGTGTAATGCAACTACCTTCGCAAGGTAGAGATATGTGTCCACTATTTCTTGGTGATTGAGAGCAGATCGAAACTGTTTTTCTGCTTCTCGATACAAACTGAGTCTGCAAAGGTCAGACGCATTAATGAAAGACCACAGATCTTTTTGCAGTAACACAAATAATGAGGGCTTGCTTGCCTGTAGTAGCATTTTCCTAGCTGAACTTTCCACCACCAGTCTTTGAACTGGGCATGTTCTGTAGCTTGAGCTGCCAAATCTAAAGCCTTAACAAGAAACACGAGGTTTGCACAGCTTTGTTAATAGTCAAAAATCTTACAGTGTAATCAAAAACAAATGCTTTTTTTATCTGCTTATGTGTCACTTACATTTTTGATATCATTTTCATGGTGGAAAATGTACTCAAACAAAGTCTAACAAGAGAAAAACAGGGATAATTTGGGAAAAGGCATTGGCCTTAAGGCATTTTAAAAAGGAAGATAATAAATATATCTGCATTTACTCTTATTCAGAGTCTTACCCTGGACAAATTAGGCTTTTGGGAATACTTGGCCAGATTCAGTCTTGACAAATTTATAAATGGTCCATCTGGATTAGTTAACATAGAAGCCTGGAGGAACAGAAAAAAACTCATCTATAAGTATGCATGGTCTTTCACAGATGTAAAAAGAAAGAACTTTGATGCTACAATAATGTTCTAGAAATATTGTATGTTTCCAAGATGAAAGTAAGAAAATATTTGTTTAGGCTGCAAATTGAGATTTTCAGACGCATTTACTTACCGTTCCCAGGCGAATGAATCTGCCAGAAGCACTAGTAACAGGACGGGCTGTGCTCGCTGTCCGAGGTGTCCTAATGGCCTGTTCCATCGTCCCAGGACGACCTGACTGAGTACCGGGTCTCACAAAACCTGTTATGGGACGCCCTGATTGCGTTACAGGACTTAAATAGAGATAAGAGATGGACCAAAGATCAGGAGCGTTTTATTTTGTTTTTAAGCTAAGTTGTGAGCATTTTACGGATATTGGCAGACGGTACCGGACAGCCTGACTGGGACCTCCACCCTGGCTTGTTCCAGGGAGTCTCAGTGATGTTCCAGGACCTGTAAGAAACCAATATCTTTTACATTAATACAGTTTCTCAATTTAAAGACAAAAACCCCCCGAAACTTACGTGCAACTTGTGCAATAGAACTCTCATCTAACATCATCTCAGCAATCCCCTCCTGGTCAACCTCAACTTCATCAATGTACACCATCTCAGTAAGAGCGCGGGTCTTCAAGCTCCATGCAGCCTATGGAACACACAATATTTGGTTAGAGAATATTTTTTAAATTTATGCACAAATGAAGAGGGTACAGGGTCGAAAATAGACTTGTTAACAGCTTTAACAGGCTTATACTTTATAGGTCAACTTCTGTAAATGAATCAAAGACAAGAACAGTTTGCAGCCATGTTACCTCTGAGATAGGCAATGAGCAGTCCTTAAGAAAGCACGGAGAAAAGGGATGAAAACGATGAGAACAAACAAGGAAAAGATGAGAATAAACAAGGGAAAGAAAGAAATGCAACACAAAACATGAAGACCGAAAAAAAGACGTTCTACGATGATTAAGACAGATGCTGACTAAGAGACATACCAGTAAACAAACCCATCTTTAAAATAAATAATGACGAACTTCAAGGCAGCTGATTATCGGGATTATGTAGCAGATTCAACGTGAAAGTCGGCTTTCCGCGATGGATAATCGCTAGGAAGCTAATCGCGCTAGCTACACTACAGTACCTGGTCGTATGGGTTGTCTTGTAGTATTTTTGTGCAAATGTCTGCACACTGTTGGAGCTTTCGCCGCCTGAAATAGCTCCATGCCAGAAACAACGGGTCCATTGTCACCTCCATCGCTCTGACGAGGACAGTAAAGAGGTACCGAGTCAGTTCAGCAAATCTACAACGACAGCGAAGCTTCTTCCTGTCGCCAAGCAACGCTAGTGAGGGCGAGGCTTCATGACGCCATTTCCTGAAAGAATCTCAAATAACAGTACAAACAAATCTATTTATACGTATATTACGTTGATTTTTAGTATTTGCAAGGAAAAGCGTTAACCATAAAGTGTATTTTCTTTCTTACAAATAATTAAAATAATATTTTTTGGGTTAATATTTAGTGAACAAATGACGTAGATCAGTCCCTTAGCTGTCACTTTTTGGTGCATATTGATGGTGCATATTGCTACATACATACATTTACATCCTAAAAGTTCAAAGCAAAAACATCCATAAAGATGTACAATTTAACCCGAAATAATAACTTTTTAGTAACTTAACCTGTTTAATTGTGTCGCTGATGAATCAGAGGATCTGATTGGATGACTGGCTAAGACGTCATTTTGTGGGCGTGGTCGGTGGAATTACGGGTGCAGCTCCATCTTTGCAGGATTTGACAGGAGCTTTGACCTATGCTGAAGAGGACCGGGAGCCCGGGGCTGAAGAAGTACGATTCAGTTCTCACAATGAAAGCAGCAGCCTAGAGACCCATTTTTCTTTTCCCGTCACTGAGGGCTTGCATTTTATCAGATAGCGAAGCTCGACATTCACACGTGAACCGCAGAAATGTCCGATTTCAGCGCTCTCCTTGGACCGAAGGAAATTAAAAGGCACTAATGGGACGCGTGGGCTTTAAATAAATCGGTTTTGGTGAATGACACTATATCAGAAAACCTTCGTGACAGTGACCGAGAGACGGAATTGCGGACATGGCTGACAGGACTGCTCCCAATTGCCACCTGAGACTGGAGTGGGTTTACGGATACCGGGGACATCAGTGCCGCAACAACCTGTACTACACGGCCGCCAAGGAAATAGTCTATTTCGTGGCCGGGGTGGGAGTTGTGTACAACGCAAGGGAGCACAAGCAAAAATTTTACCTCGGGCATAACGATGACATAATAAGGTAATGGTGTAAACACACACATAACAGTTTGGACATGAATGGTGTTGTTATCGTCCGTGCTGGTGTCTCCGTGTGTAATTTGATATTTTAAAGCTCCACAGGGAGGTGCAGGTCGACTAAACAGCATCCCCAGGATTGGGGGCTTCCGTGTGAGTTCAGCTGCTTTGAAGGCAACCAGTCTTCAAAGTGATAATTTTGTCTTTTACTATTCAAACTATCGTGAGACATGACCTCTTGTATAGTGTCATATAAAATGATAGAACTAATCCGACACTCCTTGGAGGTGCCATTGGTTTGGAGAGCCTTCTGTGTATCTATGTTAATGTGAGGATCTACCAAATCCTTGAAGCACCTGCTAGAATTAAAAGGAATTGAGGAATCGAGTGTTACATCACATTTGCAATTCTCATACCTTTCAATTTTTCAGTATGACACACTGCAGTGACCTGTGGCCAACCCTCCAGCCCCTCTTCTTTTTGTGGGTTGTCCTGGAGTTGACTAGCATTACCGTGTCGCTCGTCAGCTGGGATCCTGCTCCATTATTAATGGGACAATAGAGATACACTCCACTGCTCTGTAGGCTAAGAGCCGAGTTCAACTGTGTAGATAAAGGGGGGTCACACTGACTGAACCCTGCTGTGAGGTAAAAACCATCAGGATGAGTAGTCGTTTGTGTTTATTATTGCAGGCAGATGTGAAGGTCTGGAATAAAATCAGATGTGTTATTTTAGGATGCAAAGACTGGTTTTTTTTGTTTTTGTTTTTGTTTTACTGAGAAGCATTGTTCACTAAAAAAATAGCCTGGGAAAGTCACAGATTCACTGCTGTATAACTAGCCTGCTCTCACGTTGCACTACCTCATGTGGAATAGATGCAGCCCCCTCAGAAAGCTCTGCAATTCAAATCCGTTCCTCTGTTTTTCTCCGCTGCTCGTATTTTTCCTCATCCTTGGTCTATTTCGGTTCCAGCTTCGTTTTGTTTGTTTGCATCATATTTTACTAACTGGATTCATTTCTCGGTTTTTCTCGCCCAGATTTTGCTTTTAACTCAACTGTTTGATCTTGAGGCGTGTCTGCTTGCACATCAGTGAAAAACTGAGCTGCTGCATGGTAACAACATAAGCTGTGAGAAATGTTACTTCCTCTCACCTCATCTGGCAGAAGCAAAATGTTTTTATATGATGATTTCTGGTTCTTGGGTGAGAAAAAGAATGATATATTTTTACTTAAATCATAATTCTCATTCTTGATTGTGGTTTAATTTTATGCCAGGAGCAGGAAGTGTGTGTTTTATAAACGTGTTAGGTTGCAGTGCAGCGTGTGACTCTTCAGGTGTGGAGCTCAGGTGAACTAACTCTGCATATTAAAGTG
Organism: Arothron firmamentum; assembly: GCA_016586285.1. NCBI lineage: Eukaryota > Metazoa > Chordata > Actinopteri > Tetraodontiformes > Tetraodontidae > Arothron > Arothron firmamentum. The sequence continues at coordinate 179,533 of BJFM01000839.1, forward strand.
TGAACCCTGTCAAAAGTGTCAAATGAACTGTGTCTATGCTCAGTGTCATATGGTCGCGCTCCGCGTGTGTTTTATTTCAGTATTTTGGAATAACAAACGCAGTTCACCGGCTTAGTGTGTGGGTGAGTTGACGACGTGTCAGCTGATGATGATTCAGAAAGTCTGACGGCGAGTCCTGTTGATGGCGTACCTTGGTCCGCCTGCTGACACGCGCTCCCTTACGTCTTCCCAGGTGCTCTGTTTGCAGTTTCATTGAGAGGTAGAGGTCCCATTATCAGCGAGAGCAGCTCCCAGGCCAGTCTCCAGAAGGAAGTGTGGTCTCTAAAGAGCAAAGCTGTCTTTGCCAATTAGGATCCCCCTTGAGCTCAGTACAGTTAGTTATAGCATGAATCAGCACCGGTGTTAGACGGTAAACCTGGACTGACATGTGGTTTAAGGGAAGTTGTGAGCGTTTTACACAGGTGTAGGCGATCACACATTGTATTATCATCACCTTAATGACACTTAGAACTTAGCTGTTAGTTCAACTAAGTTTTAAGTAATTAGAGCAGGAGCTGATTTCTGAATTTATTGATGAATTTTGATATTTTACCTGCTGATTAGTGTAGACCACATTTGGTGAATTAAACATTTCTTATCGTCTTAAATAACTGCCTAATTATCATCCATTCCAGATGAAAACTTCACTGCAATATAATATTGACGCGGCACAGTCAGCAATGTCTCTGAATTCAAGGAAACGACTAATTCTGTGTACTCCACAAACCGGACAGCTTTCTTACCTCATTAAAATGATTCAGTGAAAATTCATATTTGCTTGTGCAGCACATTTGGATCATCACCAATACCACTTTCCGGGCTGTTTATTTTACCTCGTATCACATGAAAACAGGCTGTTTAATTGCTGCAGTATTTAGATCCTTTTGTACCGGAGGACTTGGCAGATGGAAGACGGCCGCATCAAACAGCCGTAGCCTGTTTTGAACAGAACTGTGGTGATGCACTGCAGGCAAAGTCATTAGCGATGGCTTTTAGCAAGCTCATCAGCTGCCAGAAATGTAAATGAACCAGAAATCTTGGTGGAACTGACTCAAAGTTGTGGATTTTCCACACTGATATACTATGCGCAAAGCTACGAGAACATGAGACTTGCTTGGTCCGGTGGGGTGTTGTCCCACATAAATGGCTCATTAGCTGATAATTAATTTTATTTCCCCAGCAGTTTATATTTCACTATAAAATTGACGGTTTCCAGCGCACCCGTTCCAGTCATTTTCTCTGACTTGTCTTCTAAAGGCTATTTTTAGCTGCATTGCTCTGATTATATAATTCAAAGTAAGATGTGAAATTATGCCAGGTTAGGGGGATGTTCGACAAAGATGGCGGGGAAGCAGAGAGGTGGTGAGAGAACAGAGAGAGAAAACACAGAGGAGGTCAGGGATGTCACATCAGCTCGGCGAGATGTATGAGCACATTTTGAACGGGGCCGAGGTGTAAGGCAGCAACGGCCTGGGAGAAATAGGAAGAGATGTAGATAAAGGTGAGGCGTCTGGATTCAGCAGGTCAGTGCTGCCTGGCCTTGCAGAGCTTCTCTGGCCTGCTGTCTGAGTGCAAGCCAAATTCTGGGGAGCAGTTGGCAAAACATGCAGGCCGATTATGATGGAGGGAGCTCCGTCACCGTGTGAAATATATAGGCCAGGACAAGGCAAGAGGAAGAATTGCCCAGTGAATTACTCAGGCCTGCCTGGAACGTGACTGGCGGCTGCTGAAAGGATGGGTGGAGCGGAGTGGGGGTGAGGGGGTGACAGCTTTATACAGCAGGCTGTTGCTCAGCTGTAGAGTGGGACTGCATGTAGGCGGGGGAGGTCTGAGCGGAGGGGAGGGGGATTATATAACAGTGTTACAAACATATGCCTGGTGATGCAAGGAAACCCCAGATGAATTATGAAAAGGTGAAAGGGCAGAAAAAAGTTCCCTTGGAAATTAAATTTTACAAAATATACAGTAAAAGCTTCTTTAATACCGCTGATTTTTTAAAAAAAATTTATTCCAGGAATAGCTTGTAGGCATGCATAAGCCTGCCTGTGTGTGCTTGTGCACACTTGAGCATAACAGAGTTAATTGAACCATGTGACATCATCAAGCAACCCCCCCACCCCCCACTCCTGCTTTTTGACTCAGAGCCATCACAGACTTAATGTGTTCATCTCATCCCAGTGATTTCCACTGGGATGGAGAAGCCCTCCGACAACCCCCAACCACACGAACCATCACCACCACTACCACCAATACACACACACACACACACACACACACACACACACACACACACACACACACACACACACACACGTGCAACGAGGGTAACCAGGTGTTTTTTCTCCTCCTCCTCTCTGTGTCTCCATACAGTTTAGCCCTGCATCCGGAGCGTGTGTTGGTGGCCACCGGACAGGTGGGGAAGGAGCCTTACATCTGTGTGTGGGACTCCTACACCACGCAGACAGTGTCCATTTTGAAGGACGTCCACACACACGGAATTGCCTGCCTGGCCTTTGACCTTGAGGGACAGGTATGCTCGTCACACTCGTATAGGTAGCAGAACTGAAATCTTGTGGTGTTTCACACAGATATTTCTGACTGGAACAACCCAGACAGACAGTCGATAAGATTCTAGTCCCACGTTGTTTCACTCGGTTTCATCAGTGCTCATTATTAAAATATTGACTCAGGTATTAGAGCGATGGCAACGGTTCACAAGAGACATCATCAATAGGCCAACAAAGACCAAGGTGGTTGTGACAGAGGACATCCCTGGCTGTGTAAAACACGCAGCAGAGTGCAGCGTTCCGCTGTAGCTGCCTCTTCTTGTCTGCTGTAATGCCGTTTCTCCTGAGCGCCTGTTTAGTCGCCTATAGGAAGCTCCTTCAGCAAAAGCACTCAAATGTGCTCACTGGAAGTGCCAGAGGCTGGACAACTGTTCCGTTCTGCTGTGTGTTGCTGTGCATATTAGCACTTTCATTATGGTCAGCCAGGCTGTACTGGAGGTAGTTTTTTTTTTTTTTTTTTGCTTTTTAATTGAGCAGAGTCTTTCCAATCTGTGACGTGAATTCTCCATCTCCTTTCTTCATCTTCACAGTGTTTGGTCTCTGTGGGCCTGGACTCTAAAAACACAATCTGTGTGTGGGACTGGAGGAGAGGGAAGGTTCTGGCAGCCGCCCCTGGTCACACCGACAGGGTAAATGCTTCTGTTCTTCCCTGCTCAGTCCATGCTCAGTATCGACTGCTTCAATTAGCCCTGCACAAAACATGGAGGATATGCCCCACGGAGATATAAACAAGTCAGACCTGACTGATTGGGAGTTTTCCTTAGCTCTTTGTGAGATAGCGCACCATTTATGACAAGGATTTAAAAAAAATGTTGAAATGCAAGATTGCTTCAGCCCACATGCACATCTACTTTGTACTTTTCTAGACTAATCAAAATGTCTCTTTTGGCAAACAGTAGATTTAGCATTACTATGGTACAACAGGAAATATCACTTTTTTTCTTTGTTTTGTCCCCTCAGATATTCGACATATCATGGGATCTATACCAACCAAACAAGCTTGTAAGCTGTGGCGTCAAACATATAAAGGTGTGGCACCTTCTTCATCTTACATGCCGAGTTTCTTGGTTGATATTTCAGACCTTGTAAATGCTTTTGGCTCCTTGCCCTCATTCCTCCTGCTGCCTCCTCTTTATCGCTGTGACTGTATCAAAGTCTTAAAATGGATGTATGCAAATTCACTTAATTCCAGAGTCCATGGTTATTAGGCACAGACGGTAAGTAGGACAGGCAATGACTCACAGTCACGTCCATCAAATCTGAGGCATTTTGCTCTCCAAGAGGACAAATGCTCTCTTTTTATTGAGAACCGTGACTTCCGAAATTGCTCTGTGCAGCTGCAGCCACTTCCCTTTTTTTTCTCGGCCTATCTATGACTTCGTTTTCACAGTAGAGTTGCATTCATACATTTTTGAAGAGCTCATGCAAGGGTTTCTTTGCTGGCTTTCCCTTGGGGTGTGTAGTGTGTAGTGTTCCCAAAAGACACAGTCATTAGGAAATGTTGAGTTCTGAGTCACAGATCAGGCTTTTTTTTTTTTTTTTTTTCCCCCACAGCAGATCCTCCTTGTTGAAGGAATGGTGCTTTGGAAGGTTACACACCATGGAGGTTTGACCTATGACATAAATGTTGTGTACATATATCCCGCTGAGGTAACGTCTGGTTGATAAGAAAGAACTAAGAACTTTTTGAGCAGAACGATAGAAACCCTCTGCAACCATCCCTTCCTCATCAATGCCCATTCAATTTGCTGGTTTCCCCTTCCCCCCTTCTACTACATTTCCCCTCCCCTCTGCTTTCCTGAGGCCAAAGCAATCCAGCAACTGTCCCACATAATTTCCCAGCCTGCACCCTGCGGACCATGTGACATCTGCTCACCAGCCCTGTGCTCGCTCAGCGATTACAGCACTCAGAGCATCCAGGAGATTTAGTCCCAGTAATCCACTCACTAGGAGGCTGAGGAGAACACTCCCTCTGCGATGAAGGACTGGAGCTGCTGGCAGGGTTCTTGTCCCCACCCACTTCCTTTCAGCTAATTGTGCACATGCCCACCATCGGCCCACACACAGAAACAACACGCCAGCATCCATCCATCACCTCCTCATTACCAGTTGCCAGTGAGAACCTATTACAGCAGCAAGGCATGGAACATCCCTGAAACTGAGCTCAAAATTATATCTGGGAACCAAATCTCAGAGCAGCCAACCGTATATTCTACATCAAACACAGGCAGTGAGTGACGGTCTGTAGAGGTTTGTCACAAATTTATTTCATCTTATTAGTCTAATGCGCTTCCATTACTATTTACTGTAAGTTATATTTTATCTTGGCCGTGCACATTCATCAGTCATTCATTATTACGATAGATTTCAAGTCAGTGTCCACTTGCAAAAATGCTATCTTATTTTTAAATTCGTGCGCACCATCCGAAAGATTAACTGCATGAAAATACAGAGGAACACAGCAACCTTTCCTCGTGTGGTGTTTGCCTCTGTGCCACCGTTCAGGGCAACTGTGGTCCGACAGAAGTAGCTGTTCGTTACGAGCCTCTTTGCATCAATTACATTTCCTCAGAGAGATGGCGAAGCTCTCTGAGCCAATGACAGAGCGCTAATCCCGGGTTAAGCGAAGTGCATTAGCTTCCATTATGCCAGGGGCTCTCTGGAGGCTACTTAAGAAATTAAAAGCATACTTCAGAAAAAAAACAGCACTGTTATCTCAGTCTTGATTTTACTCAGAGTCTTTCATTTTGCAGCTACAGTATCTACCGTCCTTCTCCCCTCTTTCACTGCGCCTCCTCGCCTCCAGCATCTCGTCCCCTTTCAGCAGTTCAGCAGCAGAAGGATTAGCTGCCGCTTGTGTCTCGCTGCCTTATCAGTCACGGGCAAGGAGGGATGTGCAGCGCC
>BJFM01000839.1:185074-201849 GCA_016586285.1 Arothron firmamentum
CCACACACACACACACACACACACACACACACACAGACACACACATTTTTCCATACCCAACATTTGCACCTGCATGTTCACCTTTGTAGATTATGCTCCTGGGGATGAGCTTTACCACCTAACCTTCAGTCCCAACACAAGAAGAAAGCTCACACTCGTGCAAATGCGCCATGAGGAGCATCAGATTTGAAGACAGCTGCCGTGTTGAGATGCACACAAGCCTCAGATGTGCGATGGCAGGGCTGTAACAGTGGCTGCGATGCTTGTCTCTGATTATCGATCCCTCCTGTTAGCAGACAGGAGCTATCAGTCAGAAGGATTGTCCTTAGTGAGGGCACGACAGGCTGTCACTGGCAAAGAGCTCATTTGCTTATTGTGTTATTTGTCAGTGGTGTCCCTCGATATCTGTTGTTGCCTGGGTAACGACGTCTGACCATCATTCTCAAAATTTCATTGGAGGATTTAGGGTAACTGTAATTTTAACATAACTATAGGAATACGTGGATGGGGAGTGCCTCTCCACATCTGAGGCGCCTGCCTCTTATTTCCACCTCAGTACAGATGGAGCATTCCTGTTCTACTCACATTCCCTCCATTTGATGGATGTAGCCTTCGGTCTAGACCATGCCAGTGCATCCTGATGACCTTGTTTGTAAAAAATGAGCCACTGTGTAAGTGTTCGCCTCTGTGTCTGTGCATGCTGATCAGGTGATTATGGCACTGATTTCCCAGTGTTACGTGCTGATGAGAGGCGCATTTGAATTTGACTTTCCTCTCAAGGTCTCTTTCTCTCAGTCCGTATCATTTTGATAGGGTTCCTTTGTTTCTGACTGTCAAACCGTAATCATCTTTATGGTTTGCATGTGGTTGTATCTAAATGTGTCCTGATTTTCAGTTTACTCTTTCAGGGCAGGATTAAAGGGGGGATTATTAGCCATCAAGCACAATTTTGCTTCTTTCTGTTGCAGTTTTGGAGTTTATGTGGCAATGCTCTGACACCAAAACGCGGTGTTTTTGGCAAAACGGGGGACCTCCAAACAATCCTCTGTCTTGCCTGCGCCAAGGATGAGGTCACGTATTCCGGTGCCTTGAACGGGGACATCTATGTGTGGAAAGGGATCAACCTGATGAGGACGGTGCAAGGAGCCCACGGGGTGAGTTTACATAGAAATATCTAATCATGTGAACCAGGGTCAAAGTCTCGTTTCTGGCTTTCTGGCTTTCTGGCTTCATTTGATTGTGCTTAGTGGAAAAGGATCAGCCTTTTGCTCCACAGGATTAAATGATATCTATTGGATCAACAGCTGGATGAGGGGGCGGGATGAGGGGGGAGGGGATTATGACGCGTAATAACCCATTCCTGGGTTTGTACAATCAAATATTTCAGGGGGTTAAAGAATGTGAATCCCAGTCTTTGCAAAAAAAACAATATATATATACAGTCTTTGTGTTTTTTTTCTGATCTAAGATGCTTTAAGGCAACGTTTGCAGTTGTGTAATATTAAAAGTCGCACACGAATGTCAGGGCAGCGGCATTGTGTGCTTGTGTGTCCGGGACCGGTTCTGTCATCACTCATTTGTTGGGCAGATTCTTACTGACAGCTGTTTATTTCCTGCAGTCAGGGATTTTCAGCATGAATGTCTGCGAAGAGGGCTTTGCCACCGGCGGTCGAGATGGTTGCGTCCGGCTGTGGGATCTCAACTTCAAACCAATTACTGTCATTGATCTCAGGGAAACGGACCAGGGATATAAAGGTAGCGTCAGACTGCCCATCCTTTTCGTTTGGTCCGATGGCAGGCATGTTGCAAGCTAAACTGTCTGTCGCAGCACTGGGGACGCAAACAACTACTAAAACAACTCACACACCCTTTTCTGTTTTAATTACTAATATTCTCTCTCTATTTTCTCTGTCTTTTGTATTGTAACCTCGGATCTAACAGTAGCTAGAGCTGAAAATAGCCGAGGTGGGTGATGTCACTGTGGGCAGAGTCGGTAACCATGTCAGTCTGTCTGTATAATCCCCACATTTTCCGGCAGTTCCTCTTGTCAATAGTTCCAAGCTCACGCCAGTGTTTACGTCCACATATGTATACAACATATGCTTTTTCCATTCCCCTCTCTGTTTCCCAGTGTCACTCTCAGATTATCTGAACATGTGCTGTTGTTATTCCTTCTAGGTAGCGTGCCAGATGGCTCGCTGCACCCTGTGTGTTCTTAATTCTGGTGTTGTCTTTTGTAGTTACGCACACGCACTACAAAATTGAGTTTGACTTCATATTAGTATTAAGTGTGTGCACGTTTGGTCCCTATAGGGTTATCCGTGCGCAGCGTGTGCTGGCGGGGAGATCACATCCTGGTGGGCACGCAGGACAGCGAGATCTTCGAGGTGGTGGTCCATGACCGCAATAAGCCCTTCCTCATCATGCAGGGTCACTGTGAGGGCGAGCTCTGGGCTCTAGCGGTCCACCCCACCAAGCCTCTTGCGATGACTGGCAGCGACGATCGTTCAGTCAGGTGAGGCTGAAAATGAGGCCTGAAATGATGCTGTGGACCTGAGAGCACTGCCCCAGACTGGGTTGATGATTGGAATTACTGCACTTCCTCTGGTCCCTCACCTTAGACCTGTTACTTGTGCTCAATTCCAGTAACAGATGCAATATAAACAGCCATTAACCAGATTTATAGCAACAGGACACCATCATAAATACCTTTGCTTTGTTTCATTATCTGTGTGCGATGTCTCTGCTGCTTTCTTTCTTAAATTGATCTGCCTTGTTCCTCTGTTCCTGAAGGATCTGGAGCCTTATAGATCACGCTCTGATAGCGCGCTGTAATATGGAGGAGCCCATCCGCTGTGCGGCTGTGAGCATGGATGGCATTCACCTGGCCCTGGGAATGAAGGATGGGTCCTTCACTGTCCTCAGAGTGAGGTAGGTTTACAATTCACTGGGAACACTGGGCAATGGCGATGGCCTGCAAACGGGCAGTAAAAAAGGAATGATTGCTGTTTTTGTTGTTTTAGTGTCTCATTTAAGCTTTTCTGTCCTTCAGAGACATGACAGAGGTGGTCCACATCAAAGACCGCAAAGAGGCGATCCATGAGCTGAAGTATTCCCCCGATGGGGCCCACTTGGCAGTTGGTTCTAATGATAATTCAGTGGACGTTTATAGCGTGGTGCAAAGGTACAAGAAAGTGGGCGAGTGCATCGGCTCCAGCAGCTTCATCACACACATGGACTGGTCCGCGGACAGCAAGGTCCTGCAGACCAATGACGGCAGCGGCAGGAGGCTCTTCTACAGGATGCCGAGTAAGTCAGTGATACCATGTCAACTACTGTCTGTCTGTGTCAGGCCCCTGTACTGCTGTCAAACATCAAGACGATGAGAAGAAGACTGGCCAATGAGCCTCATTGTGAGATAAAACGTCTTCTGTCTGTTGAGGTGGGAAGGAAGTGACCAACAGGGAGGAACTGAAGCTGGTACAGTGGGCTACGTGGACATGCGTGTTGGGCCCTGAGGTTAACGGAATATGGCCCAAATACTCTGATATCAACGACATAAACTCTGTGGATGCTAACTTTAACAATCAAGTCTTAGTAACAGCTGACGACTATGGACTTGTCAAACTCCTAAGATATCCCTGCATCAAAAAAGGTGAATAGGAAACCTCTTTTCAGGATAAAAAGAGTCTAAATTACATTATATTACTGCTGTGTCACTTGTGTGATTTCTTTTGATTTAAGGTGCAAAATTTAAGAAATATTTAGGTCACTCAGCGCACATTACTAATGCCAGATGGTCACATGACTACCAGTGGGTGATCACGATTGGTGGGGCGGACCATTCGGTGTTCCAGTGGAAGTTTGTTCCTGAAAGGAAACCTAAAGAAGCTCTACATATCGCACCACAAGGTAAGAAAATGGAAACTGTATCCCACAAGTGTAATTAACCATATTTAACCATGAAAATGTATGTGGAAGCACAGTGATATTTCATGGATCCCTGTGTGGGGATGAATGATCTTTTTTATGCACTCTTGCTCATGAAATTTTATTGACTGTTTATCACAGTATGGTTTATTGAGGTTTACATCAAGCTGCACGGCTGCTGCAAAATGCCCCACATTGCTCCGCTCACCATCGTAACCATAATGTCGTACAGTAACAGAGCAGTGCACTAAACTGTTTCACTTTCTGTGCTTTCTTTCAAGACCCACCATTTCTTTAAAGCCCTGCACTGGAGCAGCTCTCACATTAATTAAGGCAAAGCTAATAAAAGTGAATGAAGCTGGGAAAGTATAATTGCAGTGCCATTCCCAAGTCATATTTCTCCCAGAGACAGAGCGCAGCTGAGCTCTCTCAAATTAAAGCGCACGCTAACTGCCGTTCCTTTTAATTCACCTAATGGATCTTGAGAGTGGCCACCCTTCGCTGCCAGTTCTGCTCGTTGCCTCATCCCAGCGCGGCTTTCCTGTGCTGCGTCAGCAAATTCCTGCATTTGTCTCGAGTAATGTCCGAGCGTAGCACAACCGCAAAATTAAAGAGGCTACAATGTTATTGCACTCCTAAACGGTGCTTAATCTATTTCTTTTTTCCAGTGTGATGTTGACGTTGGTTGTTGTGGGGATTTGGTGGGCTTTATTGCAGAGCTGTGATGCATTTTTATGTCCTTCCACAGAGATTTTGGCAGACTCCAACAGTGAGGAATCAGACTCTGATCAGTCAGATGTCCCCGAGATGGACTCAGAAATCGAGCAAGAGACACAGCTCACGTATAGACGACAAGTGAGTGAGGAACACTTTTATTAGCATCACACAGTCACGGGGTTTATTGTATTCTTGCAATAACATGCCTAATATGAAACAACATATGGTACCTCAGGGGAATGGCCCCTCTCACTGCGTCTCTCGTGTTATACGTGTGCATAAAGATAAAGAAATATAACCACGTGTACCCAGGTTTATAAAGAAGACCTACCTCAGCTCAAAGAGCAGTGCAAAGAGAAGCATCGAGCGATGGCCATGAAAAAGAGAGAGCAAGCGCCAGGGAGCGGAGTGAAGCTGCACTTCATTCATGGGTAGGCTTTAAAAGAGCCCAGAATTCTGAAACTGAATGTCTTGTAAAGCGGGTGTTCCAAGACTGTGCACATTTGCGGCTTTTTTGTTTGCAGCTACAGGGGTTATGATTGCAGGAGCAACCTGTTCTATACCCAGACCGGTGAGATAGTGTACCACGTGGCTGCCATAGGGGTCGTATATAACCGACAGCAGAACACCCAACGCTTCTACATGGGCCATGATGACGACATCCTCTGTCTGGCTATCCATCCCTTAAAAGACTTTGTAGCGACGGGCCAGGTAGCTAAAAAATATTCAGGTCATTTTTTTCCTTCATACCGGTTTAAAGATGGTTGGCTGGGTTTGCTTTTGTTGAACTGAATTTAACACACAGCACACACAAATGAGTGCTTTTATTTTCCCAGGTTGGCAGGGATTCTTCCATCCACATATGGGACATAGACACATTAAAGCCCATGTCCGTGTTGAAGGGTTTCCACCAGCTTGGAGTGTGTACACTGGATTTCTCTGGTAACAGTCTTACATTTTCTCTAATCCTCTTATTTATACTGGATCATATGATTGTACTGTTAAGATTTGCAAATTTCTCTCTACCCACATACAAATAAAGATAAAACACAGAATCCAAACAAAGAAATGTGTCATTCAAACGGCAGTTTGGCTGCTCGGAGGCATCTCGCTCTCCTTAATTGGCCCGAGGCTCGGCCTCTGCCTCATATGTCAGAATCTGCTGCTCTAGATTGAGCCTGCCAGGCTGCTGGTTTCATCAGTAACAAGAGCACTTCCTCACGCATCCGTTGCGGCTGTCTGTGCGGCACTGAATGGATCTGATTTTTCTTCCGCAGCGGATGGCAAACGTCTGGCCTCAGTCGGCCTGGATGAAAATCACACCATTGTGCTGTGGGACTGGAGGAAAGGGGAGAAGCTGTCGGCCATGCGGTAAGTACACGTTGGTTCAAGTGCTCACGTCACTGCTGAGCATTGGTGCGTTTCAGTTTAAATCTATTCTTGTTGAAATACTGTTTTGGGGGGCAAGAAACTTACACTTTAAATCATTTATCGCGGGCTCCACTTCACGCAGTGCAGTATTTTTTCTTTTGCCTTGTGGCAAGAAAGATAAGGAATCACTCAAATAGACTAAATAAATGTATTTCTTCTATTTCTGAATACAGCATTTCAATCCCATGTTGCTAAATTTATTTTTATTGTATTTATTTTTAATATCTTTGTCACAGAAATGTGTTTGCTAATTGATTTTGCACAATCTAATGTTGCATTTCAGCATTTTTGCTGGCAGATGGTGATCTTAATTTCATTGAGAATGTGAGAGAGTTGTTGATTGTTGCTGCTTTGTAGCTGTAATGTGTGCATAGCAGCTGATATTGAATATCTGACAGGACCTCATTGGCAAAAAGTGTCAGATATTATTGACGATATGCTGAATTCTGAGCTTCATGTAGCTCAGCTGCAAAGGGCAAGAGGTAGAGATAAAAACAAAAAATGGGTATGGCCTTTAACAAATCTTTAACTCTAAATTAAACTGACTGTTCGAGTGCTTTTCATCTAAGCATGACTGATGAGGCTCCACCAGAGCAACATGTAAACCTAAAGACTCAGACTCGGGATAGGATTGTGCATCGGTACCCATGTCAATGTCAATCTCTAATTAATATTTCAATTTACATCTTTATGAATTGAAAGGCTGCGAGGTTGTGCGCCAGAACTATCAGCTTTGACTAGGAGACAGGAAATGTGCCTTTTAAGTTTAACAAAGGTTGACGCCTTATAAATGTGGCTCATTGCTTATAACTGTGGAGACAATAATCACGCTGCACATAAGATGTGAATGTCTTGCAGAAGGTCAGATAAAAATACACGACCTGGAAACAGGACGGTAGCACAACAAAAACTGGAAAAACTCCATTTTCCCAAAATATCTTTGCTTGGCTTGTTCCTTTCTTAACTCCACATTCAAATTTAGCATCCAGTCTACTGAAAATCCCTCTGGCTAGCTTGGAACAATGCACTTAGTTTTTCTCCTGCGTGCTGCGCGCTAAGCTCACGCTGTAGCTGGGAGACAGCTTGTAGCTGCATTAATCTCATTTGCAGGCCCTGGTGGTAAAAACAGCGAGGCAGGGAGAGGGAAACGACTCTAGATCCAAAGCTCCAACGACACCATCGCTGTCTAATCTTCAGCTACGAAATGTGGAAGCGGGTGGGAGAGATAGACTTACAGCGAGATAAAAGATGGGAATAAGCGCAGCCAGGCTGGGGTCAGAAACCGTCAGCTCAGAGGGAAAACAAGCAGACCTACATGAAACATTTGCCATCCTTCAAATTTTAACTACCGTTTGCATGTTTGCATGCGTTACATGATGTTTCTTATCATTAATGCTCTCTTTCAGCGGAAGTAAGGACAAGATATTTGTCGTCAAAATCAATCCCTACCTTCCTGACAAGCTCATCACGGCTGGTATCAAACATATGAAGTTTTGGCACAAAGCCGGTAAGACCTTCTCTCTCTCTCTCTCTCTCTCTCTCCCTCTCTCTCTCTCTCTCTCTCTCTCTCTCTTTCCATCTCTCTTTCTCTCTTTCTGTCTCTCTCTCTCTTTCGCTCACTCTCTCTTTCTGTCTCTCTCTCTCTTTCGCTCTCTCTCTCTCTCTTTCTGTCTCTCTCTCTCTGTCTCTCTTTCTGTCTCTTTCTCTCTCTTTTTCTGTCTTTCTGTCTCTCTCAGCTGCGAGTTGACTGTTTCACTGACCGTTTCCTCTCGTCAGGCGGTGGCTTAATTGGGCGTAAGGGGAACATGGGGAAGACCGAGACCATGATGTGCGCCGTGTACGGCTGGTCGGAGGAGATGGTGTTTTCAGGCACGTGTTCCGGGGACATCTGCATCTGGAGGGACATGTTCCTCATGAAGACAGTCAAGGCTCACGATGGGCCAGTATTCAGCGTTCACGCTCTAGAAAAGGTACTGCAGAATGACAGGCTCATTTAAAGAATGGATAACTGTCACTTCTCCCCTCTGGCTGTGCATGTGTTTTTGTTAAAATGAAGGATTGTTATGTTGTAGAAAATGTGCTCAGTGACATGTTGAGCCAGAGGGGAAATCGCTGCAGCCTCTCACGTGCTGATATTCCTCACTACAGGGATTTGTGACCGGAGGAAAGGATGGTATAGTTGCTCTGTGGGATGACAGCTTTGAGCGCTGTCTTAAGACCTACGCCATCAAAAGATCAGTCCTGGCTCCAGGCTCCAAAGGTAGGAAAGGTCATCTTGTTTGGCTGCCATCGAGTTGTCTCTGTGCAAGTTCATTTATATCGTTTAGCACTCGTAGCTGAAACGTTCTGTTTCGGGCTGTTTTCTCTCTCTTTTTTTTTTCCCTAACTTGGTGCTGTAATTCATGCTCTCGACAGGGCTGCTGTTGGAGGACAACCCCTCCATTCGTGCCATATCTCTGGGCCATGGCCACATTCTGGTGGGGACCAAAAACGGGGAGATCTTGGAAGTGGACAAGAGTGGCCCCATCACTCTTTTAGTCCAGGTGAGAATTAGCTGTTTAGGGGCAATGGAGGTCTGCAAACTCCATACATGTGCCTTTAGAGTGATTATTAGCCTACTTTACTGTTCAGCTCAAAAGAGTATAACTGGTGTTTGCATTCAGTGATGAATGGATATTAATGAATGGGAGATAGTTCATTTAGTTAAGTGGTCCTGCAGGTTTCTGTGCTTGGGGGCTGATAAAATGCAAGTATTGATCTACTTCTTCAGATGCTTTAAATACCCACAGGCAGATTCTGATGGACCCGAGCTGTGGGCAAGCTGAAATAGAACTGTAAAAATAAGACTGTGACGCTTGTTGGCTTGGTTTAAATGGATGACAAACGCAGTATATATATAAAATCATCGGTATAATACATTATGACTGTTCTTTTTACCGTTTCCTGGGCCTTTTTATTAAATAGATATTGGCAGTCTTCCTGTTGTATATTTCATCAGGGTCATATGGAAGGAGAAGTGTGGGGTTTGGCAACTCATCCTCACCTCCCGCTCTGTGCTACCGTCAGCGATGACAAAACCTTGCGCATATGGGACCTCTCGCCCAGCCACTGCATGCTGGCCGTACGCAAACTCAGAAAAGGTGAGACGCCTCTTTCAGAGAGAGGAAGTGCGTCGCTCCCAGGCTTTCAACCAATGCGCTGTCCTCCTCAGGCGGCCGCTGCTGCTGCTTCTCCCCTGACGGCAAAGCCTTGGCAGTCGGCCTGAATGACGGCAGCTTCCTCATTGTGAACGCAGACACCCTGGAGGACCTGGTGTCCTTCCACCACCGCAAGGACATCATCTCCGATATTAGATTCTCGCCAGGTTTGTGGATTAAACCCCCTCCCGCTTTAAATCCAGGTCTGTACCATATATAGGTCACCGTGTGCCCTTCAAAGTACAGATGAAGGATAGAAGCAGAAAATCAGCAGGTACACCTAATTCTTTCCCCCCGTGATGCAGGCAGACTTTGCTACAGGCCTGACCCAAATTAATGGCTTTCTGTAATAGGGTCAGACAGAGAAACAGCAACAGCATAATGGGAAACAGTGGGAGTGGACAGAGAGAAATCAAGGAACTAAAATCTGTTCCGCCTAGATGCTTGACCTTGATCCTCAGTGTGGAGCCAATTGGAGCCAAGGTCCCAGGTGTGACCTTCACACCTCGGAAATAACGACAGTGAAAGAAAGAAGGAAGTGGCTGAAGAGAGAGAGAGAGAGAGAGGGAGAGAAAGATGGTTTCTTTTGCCCTTCCTCAGGTGTTGGGAAATACCTTGCAGTAGGATCGGCAGACACATTTGTGGATATTTACAACGTGATGAGCAGCAAACGTGTGGGAGTGTGCAAAGGATGCCTAAATTACATCACCCATCTGGACTGGGACAAGAGAGGTGAAAGCTTAAATGTTAATGTCTCTGTAAAATTTTGCGAATGATTGCTAATTATGGGTTTATAATTGCCCAGCCAAGCACCGGGACCCACTGGGCTTTTTGATTTTTTTTTTTTTTTGTTGTTGTTGACAGGTAAACTCCTTCAAGTTAACACAAGTGCCAAAGAGCAGTTCTTCTTCGAAGCTCCTCGGGGCAAGAGGCAGACCATCCCTGCTACAGAGGTGAGCTGGGCATTCAGCACGGCTCCTTTCTCACCAGCATCGCGCTAATTTTGGCTGTGGAATGGTGTTTGGGGTCTCTTTGGTACATCATGACATTCACATGCCTTCCAACGGGGGAGCGCTAAGACAATAAGAGTCAGGGCTGATAAATGTCTCCTTTACAGCCTCTGATGTCCTCCTCCAACCTCCTCCTCCTCCTCCTCCTCCTCCTCCTCCTCCCCATTTATCTCACCTCTTGCTGATACGTGACACCCCCCATTCATTTCACCGTTGTCTGGTGCTGTTGATGACGGCATCATTAATGGGGAGGCTGAGTCTGCGGCTAGCCGCTTTTTGTGTGATGGATGTTTTTCCTCTGCTGTTCTCGCTGTCTCGCTAAGCTTCAGAGTCTCGGAGGTCCTGGTTATTTCTCTTTCCTCGCAATGGTCAGGAACTAAATGTGTACAAAAGAACAGTGCTGAATTGAAAAGCTACTGCGTGGCAGCAGCTCGGACACATTGGAGACGGCCGTTTGATATGTGGTTCACTCGAATGGTTCAGGTCGAGAAGATCGACTGGAGCATGTGGACTTGTGTCCTGGGAACGTCCGTCGACGGCATCTGGCCTTTGATCAGCGAGGTCACAGAAGTGACTGCAGCCTGCCTTAGCAACGACAAAAAGGTGCTAGCAACAGGAGACGACTTGGGCTACGTGAAACTCTTCAGATATCCTGTCAGGGTGAGAGGCCGCGCTCACACCGGCTGGTCTGAGTCCCAGGCTTTGAGGTTAATGCTCTCCTGTCCTCCAGGGCAAGTATGCAAAGTTCAAACGCTATGTGGCCCACAGCACACACGTTACCAACGTACGCTGGAGCCATGACGACAGCCTCTTGGTGACCGTCGGCGGGGGCGACACGTGTCTGATGATCTGGGCACATGAGCCGGAGGGCCACCGGGAGTTCAAGCAGGGTGACAGCGAGGAGTCGGACTTGGAGAGCGAGGACGACGGCGGTGAGAGACGGCTTTCCTCTGGAATTTACAGTCAGCAGTTTTGGTTTTTTTTTTGCTTGTATTTTTGTCGTTGATAAAAATCTTTGTCACGTCGGCCTCCCGCTAGGTTATGACAGCGATGTCACGAGAGAGAATGAGATCAACTATACCATCAAGGCCTTATCCACCAGCATGAGACCAATGACGGGTGTGAAGCCTCACCTGCAGCTGAAAGAGCCGTCTGTGGATGAAAGGTACTCAGCAGGGACGCACCTGCTGAAAACTAGTCAGGACACAAACTCTTCTTCAAAGTTATCCTTCCTCTTTGAAATAACTCAACCGCTCATGCTTTGCTTCCTTCCTTTGATGGCTGTTCATCTGTTTACACCCCACATCGTTCTTTACGTCCACCTGAAGGCAAGGCGTGGTCAGGTAAGAGCTAACCATCATTTACAAAACCGTTTCAGACAAATCACCAAGTGTAATTCAAATAAACTGGGTTCAGTTTCATTTTGTCTGTTTTTAATGAAATAACCTCAATTTTAAAAGACTTCTGTTGAGTAACAACAGCATCCATTTTTAGCAGCATTATATGGGGATTTAGATGAATGAACGTATTACTTTCTATATTTACATCCCACAACATTCAGTCTCAAAGCGAGATCTTTCACCTGCCGTGTAAAGCTCCATCCGTCAGTCCCCATTCCTGTCCTTCATGTCCTCAGTGGCTGACTTGTATGTGTCCTCCAGGTGGCAGTGAGATCGTTTGTCTAATTCTCTGTTTCCTTTGTTACCGCTGCCTTGAAGAGGATCCAGGTAAATCCCTTAACCATTGTTTACTTTGTTTTCTAGATTAGATCTATAGATTTATTGATTAGTAGTAATTGTTTTTATTTGTAATTCAAGAAAAAATAATGATGCAGGCAAAAAGAAGGAAACACTGCCATGGAAACTATATTTACATCTTGTTAAATATTGCATCCCTTCTAGTTTCGCATCGTAAATTATACCAATTTGCCTGATACAATTCTGTGACTATGATCTGTAATCACATATAAAGATGAATGAGTCAGCAGAACAATAAATATACGAAGACAAATCGTCGTCTTCTTGATAAGGACCTCCATGACTTCCTGCTAACCCAGCTGTCTGTTTCAGACCTCCTGTCAGCAGAGCTTTGCCACTGCCGGAGAAGCTCCAGACCAACAATGTTGGCAAAAAGAAGAGACCCATAGAGGTGAGAACATCACATCTTTATCATCCCGAATCCTGTTAGAACACCAGCATCGGGTCTGTGTTGAGCTCTGCAGCTTTACTAGTCTGCTCTCTGTCTGAGCAGTAAAAGATGAAAAACTGCGCTGTCACTTTTTCAGATGGTGTGCTCGTATTCTGTCCAGACAGCCTCTCTGGAGACTCTGATAATGCTCTAATTGAATCTCAATGTGCTACATCAGCCACCAGCTGGCTCTCAACATTTTTAGTTGCCATGGCGATGACCTTTCTGACTTTCTGGCCACATTTTTTCCGTGGTTCTGCCGTAGGATCTGGTGCTGGAGCTGGTGTTCGGCTATCGCGGCACTGACTGCCGCAATAACGTGCACTACCTGAACGAGGGGGCGGACATCATCTACCACACTGCGTCGGTTGGCATCGTGCTCAACTTGACGACCTGTGAGTGGATGGAGTCTCAAACGCAGCCCCTGTGGTAACAGCACATGTTCTTATCCCAGTGTGTTGTGTCGATGTGTCTCTTCATAGCCTGCCAAAGTTTCTATGCAGAACACAGCGACGACATTCTGTGCCTGACAATCAATCAACATCCGAAATTCCCCAACGTGGTGGCAACTGGCCAAGTAGGTATGTTTGTGAGAAGTTGAGCTCCTGTGTCAAACACCTCGTCACTTCTCTTTGCTGCTGCTGTGCAGCACAGAGGACATCTGGAAATTACCAAAGTAGTTTGAAGTTTTGTTTTTGGCAATGTTAGATACAAATGGGTTTTCTGTAGCCTTAACAAATAAACTATTGGTGCTATTAATTAATCAGATTCCCCCCTTCTTTCAGGTGACACAGGCGACATGTCAGGTAAGAGAATTTCACATTATTAATTCACAAGAAACTATGAATTTTGAAATAGTTTTTGTATTGCAGAAGCTTATTTATTTTCTATTACTGCCATCTAGTGGCCATTATGTGAGGATGCACTCCATGAAAACGTTTTTTTTTCTTTTTTTTTACACTTTAAATTACATTTTCGTTTAAATTATATTTAAAAAAAAAACTATGAGTGAGTTGATAATTTTTTTCATTGTTTTGCTTCATAGCAACATCTCCATCCATTCATGTGTGGGACGCCATGACAAAGCAAACGCTGTCGGTCCTGCGCTGCCCCCACTCGGGTGGGGTTTGCTCTGTCAGCTTCAGTGCCACAGGAAAACTCCTGCTATCAGTGGGCCTGGATCATGAACACACCGTCACCATCTGGAAGTGGCAGGAAGGTAAGACATAAATATTCTAACCCTACACCTACCCAACACCCTACACCTTCCCTCAGAAGGTCTTACCTCAGCTGATTGATGGGGATTTTACTGCTCTGCTCGGTTTTTCAGGTGCCAAAGTGGCCAGCCGGATCGGCCACACCCAAAGAATCTTCGTGGCAGAGTTCCGCCCGGACTCTGACACTCACTTTGTGTCCGTGGGGATCAAGCATGTACGTTTTTGGACGTTAGCTGGTCGAGCTTTGCTCAGCAAAAAAGGTGTGCTGAGTTCCATCGAGGACGCCAGGATGCAGACGATGCTGTCTGTAGCGTTTGGAGCTGTAAGTCACCTCAAACCACGATGCCATACTTATAATGGAAAACCGATTTGAAACGTGCTTCAACGTGCTGTGAACTGTCCTTGCATTGCTTGCTCTGCTCTCTTAGGCCACTAGATTAGTGCAGATTTGTTTTCTTTTCAGAATAACTTGACATTTACAGGTACCATTAGTGGGGATGTGTGTGTGTGGAAGGAACACATTCTAGTAAGAATTGTGGCCAAAGCTCATACGGGCCCTGTGTTCACCATGTACACCACACTGAGAGACGGCCTCATCGTCACAGGGGGCAAGGAAAGGCCGTAAGTATCCATGTCAGTGATTTTACACTGTATTTATTTCTGTGAAAAGCAATAATCTACTGTTTCCTTCACAGGTCAAAGGAGGGGGGCGCTCTGAAGCTTTGGGACCAGGAGCTGAAACGTTGTCGAGCGTTTAGATTAGAAACTGGACAGATAGTTGACTGTGTTCGATCTGTGTGCAGAGGAAAGGTAGGAAACAGATGGCACGACCTTAAACGAAAAGGTCAAGACTGATCGTGACTCATGGATGTTGACTTGCACTTGGGCCAGGGTAAAATCCTAGTGGGAACCAGGAACGCAGAGATCATCGAAGTAGGCGAGAAGAACGCAGCGTGCAACATCTTGGTAAACGGACACATGGATGGATCTATCTGGGGCCTGGCCACCCATCCCTCCAGAGATGTTTTTCTGTCTGCAGCAGAGGACGGAACCATTCGTCTGTGGGACATCCCAGAGAAGGTCGGCCCTTTAACTACCAAAATTTTACCACAATGCCTGTTTTAGGGATCTTGCGGGATGTTGCGTTTCTCAACTAACATGACATTAGCCACAGTAAGAGATTTGGGTTACTAGCACCTTGTGATGTTTCGCGGTCTTGTGTGGAAAAACAGAAGATGCTGAATAAGGTGAACATGGGTCACCCTGCGCATACCATCAGCTACAGCCCTGAAGGAGACATGGTGGCCATCGGCATGAAGAACGGAGAGTTCATCATCCTGCTGGTGGCCTCACTGAAGATCTGGGGGAAAAAGAGGGATCGGCGCTCCCCTATCCAGGATATCAGGTAGGCAGCTGGATAATGTATGTGGGAAAGGTACCATTTCTGAATGGGAACCTGCTTTTTAGAAGATATTTTCTAACTGTGTCGAATTATTATATTCTACAGAAATGTTTACTTTGTTCGGAGCTAACATCCTTCATGTTTATCACGTAGTTCCGACGTTATCAGGGAACATTCAACAGATCTGACTGTGGATCGAACCTCTGCTTCCCTTTTCTGTAGGTTCAGTCCAAACTCTCGCTACCTGGCCGTAGGTTCTACTGAGAATGCAGTGGACTTCTACGACCTGACCCTTGGCCCACAGCTGAACCGGATCAACTGCTGCAGGGACATTCCCAGCTTTGTGATGCAGATGGACTTTTCTGCCGACAGCGCCTACGTCCAGGTACGGGAGACTCCCGCAGCTTTGCAGCGCAGCCAGGGAGTTCAAGAAGCTGATCCTCCTTTTCCTTGGGGCAGATATCAACAGGTGCTTATAAACGACTGGTGTACGAAGTGCCGTCCGGGAAGCAGGTCACGGAGCAGACCCACGTTGACAGGATTACCTGGACCACCTGGACAAGGTGAGGGTCACTGACAGCTGCATGTTTGAGATATTAGAGTGTCTAAGCTGCAAATCTAACTCCTCTCTGCGTGTTCAGTGTCCTTGGGGACGAGGTCGTTGGAATCTGGTCCCGCAACACAGACAAAGCAGACGTAACCTGTGCCTGCGTGTCCCACTCGGGCCTTAACATCGTCACAGGCGATGACTTTGGAATGGTGAAGCTGTTTGACTTCCCGTGTCCAGAGAAATTTGTAAGTAATGGAGTATTAATACAAAGCTTGTTTGGATGTTTTACCACTGTTTCTGTTCCTGAAAAGTTAGAAGCATTATCTTGTCTTTCTTGAAACGAGCACATTGCTGTGCACGCGGTAATTGGCTTGAATCCAGTTATTCTACAGGCACAACATAATGACACCTGTGAAAGACCATTAATGTGTTTGTGTCTGTCTGCGGTATCACATAACCCAGTTTAATAACAGGTGACAAGTACATGTGTTGACTGTGATAAACGTCCGTTTCAGGCCAAACACAAACGCTTTCTGGGCCATTCTGCTCACCTGACTAACATACGCTTCACAAATGGAGACCGCTTCATTGTCAGCGCCGGAGGAGATGACAGAAGGTGAGAGCAGGCTTGTTCACCACTGAGGCTGCGATGAAAGATGAATGAGGCTGATCTCCTGTTCCGTGTTGTTCTCCAGTCTCTTTGTGTGGAGGTGCGTCCATGCTCCTCACTGAGGATCACAGCTGGGGAAAAAAAGGGGTTGTGCGAACAGATGGAGGAAGAAGAAGAAGAAGAGGAAGGACTGAAAGGGTTACTGGATTTACTGCCTCTAAACTAGGTGCATGCATCTGTACAAGAGTCATTTTCATCACATTCATCATCAGTATCAGTTCTGAGTGTGAACACACGTAGTGATGGTGTTCTCAGAATATCACCTTAATTAAAAAACAAACCTCATCACATATGTGCATATCATCTCAGTGAGGTATTATTACAAAACAGCATATCTGTGTAAATGTGGCAGGAGTATGTATCTGTGACAATGCCATTTTTTTTAATAACCATGTAGCAAACTGAATTCGCCTTAATTAAGAGTGTTTAACACGAGGGTTCATACTCTTTTTGTATTGTTTTGC
>BJFM01000839.1:201882-212300 GCA_016586285.1 Arothron firmamentum
TTTTTTTAACTGGTAATTCCAAATCCTGTGGCCTTTCTCCTGAATGTAACATCCACCGTTATGTTCTGGATGTCAGCATGCCAAAGCATACTATGCACTGTTCACCTGACCTGGTCACTGTGTTACCCTGCTGGTTCATTTGTAGTCTGTTGTTGTGTTGTTGGCTGGTTGGACCTCCCCCTGGCAGTGCCCCCCTCTGTGCGTGGTTACTAGGTGTGCATGGCTTACTGGAAGACAATCTATACAAACCAAATTCCTCAGAAAACAAAAAGAACAGTCGGAAATGACGATTCAATGCACCGTTGCGGTTCTGTCACCTCTCAATGTGCTGCTATGACGTGTCAGTGTGACTTTTTCAACAGGTAAAGTTTTGTGTATTCAGATATACAGTACTTAAATGGAATGTTTTATCAAAGAGAAAATATTAAAAGTGCAAAACATTTCCATCCTAACTATATAAACAATGTTGCTGCATATTTAAATTTACATTTTACCACTGTAAATATCATTTGTACATATTCTTTTTTGTATATTTTGTGAGATGTTTCTTATATTATGCTTTAATAAAAAAAAAAAAGCAATCACGATCTCCAATTTTAAAGTCTGTGTATTTAGTGATGTGAGTGGCCCCCTCTTGTTGGATAAAAATCCAAATTCAAATTATTTAAACAAACTTTTATGGGATTTAATTATTACGATACTATAATTTACTTATCAAATCACCATATTTCACATTAAACAGCACAATATGTTTTGCATTTGTAAATGTTTAATTTGAACAGGAAAAAAACAAAGCAAGCTCTTCATACACACAAATTATTCACAACTTTTCATTTTCATTCGGCTCACAGTAATGATCTTTTTCAGTGGTTGGCGGCAGTGTGCTCAGAATTCTCTGTGGTAAATCTGCATGTGTATATGTATTTTATAGAGTCTATAAATAATACTGGTGGGCTAAGCGGGGTCATAGCTTTACGGAGAACGAGCTGCCACAGGAGCAGCCGTGATCGGCCTGGGGATTCTTGAGCACCTGGAAGGAGGAGCGGATCAGCTCATTGGTGTAGTCCACCGTGGCTCCTTTCACAAACTCCAGGCTGTCCTGATCCACGATAACACCCACCCCTCTCTTCTCAAACACCCTGACAACAAAACAGAGCATGTAAGAGGAAACAATTGGCCCATATCCAATGTGTAATATGAATAGGCAAGAGAAAAAAAAGGCTGATGAAAAAAAGCTTACCTGTCATCATCGGTCTTGTCACCAACAACAGAAAACTTGTACTGGAAACCAGAGCATCCTCCTCCCTCCACATGTATTCTCAGGTACTCTCCCCTTTCCAGGATTTCCTCTAATCTCTGTATTAAAAGAGAAAGGCCAGGTTGAATGTCGTAAAAGATCACTTTACTAAAGCTCACACTTGGCCATCTGCCACAGTGAGAATGTTTTAACAAAACCTGTAAACAGTATCGCATCCACAGAGCTTAAATGAGAAAAGAAACGTAGTTTGTCTCGGTAGTTCAGCACAATATGTGCGATCAGAGATTTATACTAACCTTCACGCATGACTCAGTCAGTTGGATTTTATCTTCAGATGGAGGTGAAACTTCGAGGTTCTCCTGTGCTGAGGTGCTGCTAAAACGTTGAAACGTCGTTGTTTGAAGGGACAGTGGGGTTGGAGGAACCCGCTGCACCTGATGGTTCCTGAAGCTGGTCAGGCGAGTTGTTGCCCTGTGAAACGTCGTTATTCACATAACATTGCACGAAGTTAGCAGTTACACAATGTCGTAGTATGCTAACCATTTTCCAAAATACAGCTACAAGAATTATTCCTTCTATAGCAGCAATGACAGTGTTTATTTAATACTTAGAAAAAATATTTAATAAAATAACCTACCTGACGAGGGCTATCACCTTTGACTTTGACGCTGTTATCATCTTCATCAACAACAACACGAAGTTCTTCTTCTTCTTCTTCTTCTTCTTCTTCGGTTGGCACACAGGCTAATCCACTGCGTGTTGCTGCCCTCTACTGTCAACAATGACGTTTTTGACAAGGCGTGGTTTCGTCCGGAATGAGTGCAGGGAGGCTGACTTACCTACATTTTTTCAGGCGGACCGTTCCCAGTATTTCTAGTCAGATAAAGCAAATAATCACATACATATTTGATTTTTTATCAATTATTGTATCATAAGTGTAACTTTACTTTTTTTTTTACTTTAGTTCTGAGACGGAGAATTCATTTCTACATATTCCTGACAGACAAAGTTTGGGGCATAATAGATCCATTAAAAATGGTGACAGCGATCTCGTGATCTACGGAACTGAAGGCACAGGGCGGCGCGTATCAACCAGACTGAATGGTTAAAGTTGCTCACAGGGTACACCCTGTTCACATCTTTAGTTTCTGGGAACAGTAGAACTTAGAGAACGGTTCTTTTTTTGCCACAGTATCTGGTACGTAATAGTGATTTATTTTCCTTTGTCAACCTTCTAATCACTTCTAAATTTCCGTCAGCCAGCGAAACAAACAAGGAATCACCGAGCATTATAAGTTAAACTTGTGTAATGTCTTACGTTGTTGTTTATTTTGCTTCATTTGCAGGTCACGGCTTCAGAAAATATAAAATAATGGATGTTCGGAGTGGTTTGGTGGTGTTGTTGTGTTTAATAGGATCCACCTGTGCCGAGTCAGTGAAATTCGCAGATTGCGGTAAATTTCACTTCATATTTTAACAAAGATCTTCACCCATTTTTTCGGTTGGATTTTAACAATTTAAGGATTTTATATTTAATCTTTATTAGAGTTTTGTACACTAACGGTCGTGAGCCAAAATAAAATAATCTACATAAGAAAACCAACGCTTTAATCGCCGTAGTTTCCTGTATTGACCATCAGCTTCCGGTGCTCATTTTAGTGCTTTTCAGATCTCTATACCGCCCCCATAAACATAAATAACATCAAAATGGAGAACATTGTAAAGTACGGGAAGTAATATTTTTGCATATCCAAAAGTGGTTCTGTACCGATAGACTGGTGATGGATTTGACAGGTTTACTCTATCGCTACGAAAACTGCAACCATACTAGTTAATCTGGTTACACAGGCCCCAAGTGCAGCCAGATTTAATGGCAGTTTTGGAGCACTGAAGGGTATTTTGCTGCGCATGAGTTGTATGAATTCCTCAATGCACAAAGGTGTACTTGACGTAATATATAAATATTTCCGCAGGGCTCCTCACCAAGGACGAAGTAATTAACGCACAAACGTCTTAGGAACTAGCTTAATTGATTTCTGACTGAAATCATTTCTGTGTACTGAGAGAACTATTCTCTGTATTTACTTTTTTGTGATTTAAAGTGATTGGTTTGTTAAGCTTTTCCAACTTGTCCTTTACTGTAATATTTGACTGTTTATTTCCTTCTCCAGGTTCTACTTCTGGTAAAGTGTCTGCTGTTGACATTGTTCCATGTCCCATTCAGCCATGCCAGCTGCACAAAGGACAGTCCTATAGTGTCAACGTAACTTTCAGCAGTAGTAAGTGTGATATCTTAGAAAAATCACACTCTAGATTTAAATGTGTACTGTTTCCTAACTGTTTGGTTGTTTTGTAGTGGTGGAGAGCCAGAAGAGTAAGGCAGTGGTTCATGGTATCGTAGCTGGAATCCCCGTGCCCTTTCACATTCCCTCGGAGGATGGCTGCAAGTCTGGAATCCAGTGTCCCATCCACGTTCAGCAGAACTATAATTACGTCAACTCTCTGCCCGTGAAGTCAGAGTATCCTGCTGTAAGCAACAATTGCAACAATCTCTCAAAACCGCTGTGTTGACCTCATCAAATTCCAGTGCTGTGGTTGGAGAATGTTAGAAGATTGTGCACACAGTTCAAACATTAGACATTTACCGTTGTTGACTTTTTTTTTTATCTGCTGATAACTGAGTTGAAGTCATCTTGTATTCCACATTCCACCACTGGACATTGATTCTGACGTAAGCCAAATGCTGTGATAACATTGTCAGCTGAGGATGCCAACAGATGTACTCCTTGCTCTTCCCCATTTCTTGATGCTAAATTTGTAAAGCACACTAAGATCACACTTCTCTTTGTTCTCTTTTTTTTTTTTTTTCAGATTAAGCTAGTCGTGGAATGGGAACTGGTAGACGACAGCCAAAAGGACTTGTTCTGTGTCAAGTTTCCTGTGCAGATCATCGGCTAAATGAGCAACTATGGCAACAGCTTCTATTTCTTTTTAAAGGGATTCAACTAAGTAAATGCAACAAATGTAAAATTGTATTTTATTCATTAATCAAAGCTAATTTTAAGGTGTGCCTGTGACTAGTTTACTAGGTTTTTCCTCACACCACATCAAAAATCCTGCTGAAGTGACCGCTGCAGTCCAACAGTTTTGAGTTGTGGGTTAACATGTTAAGGCTTGTGAGGTCGAACAGCTTTCCACTTTATCGCGAATGTTTTAGTGGCTGCTGTGTAGTCATGTATGGTTTAGAACTTTCAACTTCCTTTTCTTACTTCAGCTGCAATAAAACATGGAATTGATGAAAAGTTAAGTTCTAATAAAAAAAAAAAAAATCTAGTTGTGTACCTAAATTGCAGGTGTGGATTATTTTCAAAATTTGCATCTAAATTCATTTTACAAAGACCAAACCTGGTAGTGATGTGATTTTCTTGTAAGGCTGAACACAGGCTTAAAATCTGCTTACGTCTGATCATGTGCATTTGAGGTAAAAAAAAAAAAAAAGACATTACACAATTCTGATTTTATTAGTCAAAGCAAAGATCAGCATAAACATGCTGACTGCAACAGAAGTAAAATGAGTCATATGAGCAGTAAACCAGGTTCAAGTGGGATAAAAGATTCAACATTTCCCCAAATCCATCTTAAAGCATATCACCATAAATGTTAATATTGAATAGCAAACACCTGAATTAAAAAACAGCTTATTTTGACATGCAACTCAAGGTTGCCATGTTTATACTACAGATTGCTCGGCACCCATCAGCAGTGACCCGATTTTCAGCAACACTGGCTCCTGACACCCTCCAACAGTAGAATACAGAATGGCGTTTATTTTAAATTCAATGGAAAAGCCCACAAAACCACAAGTATGAATAAGGGTTCTATTTCTTTTGTACTTTTTCTAACCCAAATCCGTTGCTAAGGCAATGTGTCACTCTGGAAGAATTTAGCTTTGATTGCAGCTAGATTTGAGCAATCAGTTCACGGCTTTTAGTGCAAGGAAGCGTGATCAATCTCACACTACTCACTACTTTCTCACATACCAGGTATAAAAGGTGCATGTTCCTCAAACCCTTCAGTAACACATGGAAGCTGGATGATCTTTCCACAGTTAAGTCAACACTGTTGCAACAGAGTCCATATTATCAATCCTGAGCAGCCACTATGAATTAATGGAATGCTACGGAAGTTAGAACAAGGCTAAGATAGGATTTTATTATACGTCTCATTGTCCTGGTAGGTGGGTAAATGGTGTGTCAACGCCGGAACCGGTTAATATTTAAGCTTGGTTATTTTTGGTAACGCCCTCACAATCAATCTCAAGTCTTACTACTTTGTTTTACTGCGTTTGGTCCGTTTTCATTGTCCATTCTGACTCAGCCTCTCCAAACGCTGAAGCAAGGCGTTCCCAAAGGCTTCCCTGTAACCCGGGCTCAACTTGTCGAGGAGTGAGTAAACAGTCTCATGATACTGGGTTTTCAAATCCTCATTTACGTGATTGAAGGCGTAGCCAACCACCTGTTGGACAGAATCAGTTGGGTTTAGCATCAAAAACATGTAAATAACAGAGAAAACCACTGTAGCTCTTACTCGAAGCCCTGCCTCTGTCAGCTCCAGGCAATACCGGTTTCCCTCTCTCGTTTCCACGTTTATGTAGGCCACGTCTGAAGTGCTGTTCAGACTCTGCGACACGTGCATTTCGGAGACCGCAAAGAGTACATCATTGACCACCGCTTCTGCCTCCAGTCTCATGTCCTTGACATCACCAAGGACGACAGAGTCTTCATCAAATGAAGAGGCGATGGACTCCTCAGGCTGGCAGTCTATCTCCATCCCCCTGGTAATAAAGACAGTACATGAAAACTGCTGAAGCTTAACCATCCCTTTGACTCTTCTGTGAATCAAGATTGAAGCAGTTTAATGTTGTGCTGTTTGGAATCCTGCCTGTCAACTATGTTCTCCCCCATCTTGCTTTGGCTTGACGAATGCCTTTAGAGTTGATTGTATGTTCACATTTATGCTACTCAAAAAGCAAATACAGATCATAATTAATCGTGATCACACAGTGAACACAAAATTGTTTGAATCAAAACGTTTACGTTGAAATAATTGTCCTTCCGATTCCAAACAGTTAGCTTACAGCCCACATATTATGTGTGTGGTTAGTGTTGTATATAATGTTTGCCCTACATTTTAAATGCCACAATCTTATTTCTATACTGTCTTCATTAGACTAATACGCTGTGGAAGTCTACGATGGCTAGCACCGCTAATTACTGTGTCACTTTGGTTAATGCTAGCCCAACAACTAAATAAACCACGACGGAGACTTATTTAAAACAGTGAATTGCATGAAAAACGTGGCTTAAGCGTGCCCAGGAAAATATGAAGACATTTCAGGCGTGTTTCTAGAAGAAATGTTAGTTCTAAATAAACTGCGTTCATTTTTCTTACCTGCAGTGCCTACTGCCTGTGGAAGCTTCCAGATGACTCGGAAGCTCCTCAAATGAGTGTCAACAAATGAAAAAAAACGTTCCCGAATGGTTAGCCCAGACGGAACCCAGAGGAACAGCCAGTTTTTTCCTCTAGTTTAAGTGCAATTTGAATAAATAGCTACTTGTACTCGATGTTGACAAATTAACTGTAAGGTGTGACACACTAAAACGTCGCCTTGTTATGACGTCACTGGTTAATCCCGCCCCGGAGCGTGCAGGCTCGGATGGTGCGGAGTCATGAAAGTGTTTGTAAACAACTCAGTCAGAAGGTAATTTAGGAGCTGTATCGATATATTTAACTGTTATCATTTGCCGTTAATCGCTGGTGTTTGCATGCTACGCGGGTGCATATATGTCACGATTTGGCAGTATATCTTTTAAGTAAGAATGAATAACTTGGAAAGCGGTGGGTTTTGTATTAGCTGGTGCGCTAACGAGCAAGCATGTACTGCTATAAACGGAGCCTGACGGCAGCCGGCTATGCTAATGTTGCTACCTTGGTGATAGAGATAGTTCATTAGTCGGCTAACAGCTAGCTAACTCTTTGCTGGCCGGCTAGCTAGCGAAATGACGTGCCTTTGTCTAGCCAGAAGTCAAAGCGCAGGCTGGGCTGACAGTTCTGTTTAACTCTACTAAGCTTGGGCTAGCCATTTAATGACGAGTACGATTCATAGCAACAGTTTTCACATAAATATATCTGGCTGTTTTGCGGTTGCTTGAGAAGATTAACAATACATTCTTGCACGAACAATGACATTAAATACCCGTTTATTGTCCAAAAGGCTTTATGTTATTTGGGAACCATTAACACGTGCCTACATTCATGGAGATTGTTGTTTGGGCTGTGACGTAAAATAAAAAAATAAATGGCAGGTCCCACTTGTGCTAATGTATTGAGGGCAACATATGTGTGTCATTAAATAGGTGCAGCAAACTGGAGCCGGACCACTTCCCTCACCTATCTCTGAACCAACAGAATGACACAACAGTAACATTAATTAATAACTCTTTAGGTAGCTGCAGCATTCCAGTTCCAAAGCCTAAAAGCCTGTTTCTGTTCTCCTGGCCTCCACAACCTGTGAGTTAAGATGCCTTGGCCTTTTTCTGAGTCCATCAAGAAGCGGGCATGCAGATATCTACTGCACAGGTACCTGGGCAACTTTTTGGAAGAGAAACTAAGCTTAGATCAGCTCAGTTTAGATCTCTATCAAGGCACTGGCTCACTTTCTCAGGTGCCACTGGATAAATGGGTATGTGCGTTGCTCTCTGAAATTACACTCAATGAATTCTTATTATTTTAGCAGACTCCATTTTAATGCTGGGAAATTTTTCACATTTAATTTGTTTCTCAGTCGCTGAATGAACTCCTGGAGACAGCAGATGCCCCATTTGAAGTCATTACTGGGTTTATCCAGACAATTTCTTTAACTGTCCCATGGGCATCCCTAGTGCAGGAAAACTGTGCCCTTGAGGTCAAAGGGTTAGAGATGGTGTTCAGACCAAGACCAAGAGTAGGTAAGAATGCAGTCCGGTATGTTTTGTTACGGATCCAAACACATGAACGTGTTTCTAACTATCACAGAAGGTTAATGAGTTTGTCACCTCTTGGTTTTTCCTTCAGCATCTGGCAATGAGCCCATGTACTGGTCCAGTTTCATGACAAGCAGCATGCAGCTGGCCAAAGAATGCCTAAGCCAGAAGCTCACAGATGACCTTGGAGAGAGCTTTCAGCCGTTTGAAGGATTAGAGAAGTTTGCTGAAACAATAGAAACAGGTACACTATGTCTGTGCCAACAACAGTATTAAATTATGTTCCCTAATTATGTGAATGTAACCATTTCATCTCTTTTTTCTCTGGACATGCAGTCCTGAGAAGAGTCAAAGTGACTTTTGTGGATACGGTTCTCAGAATTGAACACATTCCAGAAAATTCAAAAACTGGAATTGCACTGGAGATTCGAATTAACAAGTACGTTTGGAGAGTCACTGAGAAAATCAATATTTCCCAAATTACTGATAAGTAAATTGCATTTATAATCACAAGCTGATGTTTAAATTACAAAAGAATGGGGGAAAAATAGCTGGAAGTTACTTTAGTTGTAATGACGACTGTTTTCTAATAAAAGTGGTTAATTCTAGAGTGTCTTTGTTGCCAGGATTGTTTACTGCGACGAAACTGACGAGGAGAGTTCAGACGTTAACGTGCATCAGCCGACCACATTTGCCCACAAAAACCTGCAGCTGGAAGGCATCACTGTCTTCTGGGACGAGTTCTCCGAGTTGTCGCGCACTGGCTGTAAATCTTCACCTACTCCAACGGTCAGACGAACAAAGTCTCCTTTCTTAATTATCCAATAGAAAAAACACATGTATAATACCCATCTTATACTTCTTTTACAGGAAACTGAACCAAAGCTGTCCCCGAGCTGGAATCCTAAGATAATATGCGAGCCTCATCCCCAGTTCACAGAACCGGTGTACTCGGCAGCGCCGTTTGAGCCCGTGCAGGTCGGGAACCTTGGTGGTAAAATCGAGATCTCCCTCACTCTGAAGAACAACCTGGCTATGCCTGGAGCAAAGGTACGTGATTTCCCCCCAGTGCAGCACTGAGCTCTGTCAGGTGTGTCTATGATGAACTACTGACTGTTTAGAAATGTTGGAATCATCTGCGTAATCAGCAGAATGACCTTTTTCATAACAACCCCTGTTGTGCGACTACCATACCAGAAAACTCTGTTGTACTCTGCACATGAGCAGGAAGGTCATGCTCTGGCAGGCATCATTCTGAGTTTTGACTTGAAGTTTTGGCACATTTTTCCTTGAGCGTCTGGTTAAAATGCCTGTTTTTGCTTCAGCTGGATGTAGTCGGCCACATTGACACGCTGTTGATAATGCTGTCGCCACGACAAGTTCATCTTCTTTTGGACCTGTTTGGAGCCTTTTCTGGTGGTGGTGAGAATTTCTCGGTTAAACAGCTTTATAACCCGGTTGAGTATGTGTAAAGCTTTGTTTATTCTGTGGGCCAAGGTTCACGGGAATGGGCCAAGGACAGAAAGAGCAGACCCATGCAGCAGGAGGATGAGTACCGGCTCCATATGGAACTAAACCGCTGTCTAAAGAAAGACACCACTGTCACAGGAGTCGACCCTGAATTGTTTGAAAGCCAAACCACGAGAACTGTGTCGAGTCGAGGTGACAAACGTGATCTTTAACCTGTGACCAGCCATAGAAATCAGATGTGATCGCGTATGTCTAACGTTCTTTCCTTCATCTAGACGACGTGTTCTTCTCCATGGCCGACATGGATATGTCTCACAGCTTGTCCTCCCTGCCTCCTCTTGGGGAACCGCCCACCATTGACTTGGATTTATCACTGAACAGCAACTCCTCTGCTTCTCCTGGAGAATCTCCCTCTGCAAATGCAACAGTAAGTCTTTATGTTTTAAATAACTCATTTATGATGAAAATCTGATCTAATAGAGGCTATTAACAAAGTTTTTTTTCCAAGTTTAATTGGCGCTAAATATACCTGTCTTTAGGCTCTGTGGGATGATTACATCGATCTTCCTCGACAGAGAGAGAAGCAGGTTAATGAAAGTCCCAGTGTACCGCAAGATTCTCAGCTTCATCAAAAAATTTTGAGACAGGCTTGTAAGTATGTTAAAAAA
>BJFM01000839.1:217439-231864 GCA_016586285.1 Arothron firmamentum
TATATTTTTATTCATTTTTTACATTCTGTGTGGTTGACAGAAAGAGCCCAGGTTTGAACTGCGCTGCTCCAGCGACGTTATTCACATCAGAACCTGTTCGGACTCCTGCGCCGCCCTCATGAACCTTATTCAGTATGTAGCCAGCTATGGAGACCTACTGCCCCCAGCAGAACCAGAGCCCAAACACAGCAGCACCTCACAGAGAACCAAGGTCAGCAGTGACACCAGCACAGCTTTGTGTTGCAATAACAGAGGAGACATGCACTTATCTGAACATACGTTGGTCAGGTGGAGTTTCCATGTCGGCCCACATCTCAGACCCCTTTTCTGGCTGATACTGAGCAGCAGATGTTGCAGGACTTGATGAGTGAAGCGATGGAGGAGACAGAAGGCCAGCATGCATCGGGGTTGCAGCAGAACGGTAGAGACTTCGCACAGTGTTAGCTCATCAAATGAAATGCCCCCCTTACACCATTTTATCAATATCTGCAGGTGCACGAGAAGATCGGAATCAAGACCACGATCCACCACACTCGGACCTGTTCTTGTTTCCCGATGAGAGTGGAAATCTTACCCAAGATTCAAGTCCCACATATCCCGTCCTTCACTCACCTCTCATCACCCCTGTTCCTAATCTGGCCCAAGAGGCTGATGACTTTTGTATCCTGGAGACACCCGGCTCCAGACGAGAGGTCCGGACAGCCACATTTATGGACTCACAACAACGAGATTCAGCGTCATCAGTTGTCATATTTGCCTTCTACAGGATCTTGATCAGGAACCGGTGGTAAAGCAGCTTACTTCAGATCCTGTGGAAATCAAAGCTGATCATTTCAGTCAGCCCTTATGTGGGAGTGACTCCAGCCACGGGGCCCTGAACTTTCCCATCCCAGAGGTGCGCTACCTCATCAAGGAGATCTCTGTTGTCTGGCACCTTTACGGTGGGAAAGACTTCAGGAGCGCAGCTTTAACAGCGTCTCCTTCTAGAAGTCGGGGGTGAGCCAATAGCTCTTGAGATGTGCATGCTTAAATAAGCTCTAAAGAAAACAAGGTATTTTATTTATTATTATTATTACATTTCAGATCTACACCTCATAGCTCCCCCTCCCAGACTCCAGTCCGACAAGCCAAGAGTTCAAGCCGTACTGGGGGAGGGAGAGGAAGGAACACTGATGTGTTGATGGAGATACAGCTCAGTAAGGTAAGGCTGTACATTTATCACTGTTACATTCCCTCTATGGCTTTTGCCACTCATCAGATTCTCTTTTGACCTGTTTAAGGTGCGGTTTCAGCACGATGTGTACCTGCAGGCTCAGGGGGCTTCTGGGCCGGCAGCGGATCAGCCGGTGTCTCGACAGGTGTTTGTTGTCCAGGACTTGGAGATTCGAGACAGACTAGCTGCCTCCCAGATGAACAAGTTCCTCTATTTGTATTCTAGCAAGGAAATGCCCAGAAAATCTCATTCTAACATGGTGAGAAAGCCATCACACTCGCAGGTCCAGCTCAGTGTTGGCACGCTGTAATATCCTGGATGCGTTTTCTTTCTTAGCTGACAGTGAAGGCTGTGCACATGTGTCCAGAGTCGAGCCATGCTCCACAGGAGTGCTGCTTGCGTGTTTCACTTACGCCTCTGCGCCTCAATATTGACCAGGTAAAGTGTTTTTGGTCGCATCAAATCTGAGCAACACATTTTCCTCTTTCCAAATAACAGCATTTCCTATTTTTTCTTTCTTTTTTGGTTCTCTAAAGGATGCACTGTTCTTCTTGAAAGACTTCTTTACCAGCCTTGCTGCCGAAGTGGAGTTTTTCTCAACACCGTCACAAGAAGGTAAAATACACCATCAGCGGGTGCAATGAAAGTCAAACATTATTTTTAATTCCTAACTTGTTTATATTTTGGCTCACAGCCGTTGGTGTTTCAATCAAAAAAGCAGCCACCCCAGAGATCTCTTGCAGCTTCTCCAAACACACTAACAACAGCCACGACCCAGCCCCGATCATCTCGCTGCCTTCTCAAAGAGGTTTGAACCACAACGGCTTCTCCAGCAGGGAAGAAATGACTGACAGTGACTCCTCTGCTCCCTCTTTCACAGACCAGCCCATATTCTTCAGGTCGGTGTTATTAAAACCCTGCAAAATGAGTGGCTTCTCTATATCTAAACAGTCTGTTCTCCTCACAGGGAGTTTAGATTTACCTCCGAGGTTCCAATTCGTCTGGATTATCATGGAAAACATGTGTCGATGGAGCAGGTACACGGTCCAAGAGGGATAATGTGTGTAGACCTTCCATTCCATACCACTTGTGTGGCATAAATATGCATGTGTTTGGTCTGTTGCAGGGAACCTTTGCTGGAATCATTATGGGGTTGACACAACTGAACTGTTCAGAGCTGAAATTGAGGCGCTTGTGCTACAGACAAGGGTTTGTTTAAATCACTGAGGGAATATGAGGATTTTTAGCAAGCAGAATTGTTTCTCCTGACACACTAATGCTTGGTAATCGTTGTAATCCTTCAGATTATTAGGTGTGGATAAATTGTTTTCCTATGCAATCAATGAATGGCTAACTGACATAAAGAAGAATCAGCTTCCAGGACTGTTGGGTGGTGTGGGGCCTATTCACTCTCTGGTCCAACTGGGTGAGAGCAACACATGCTTTTAGCAAATTCAAATTGTATGTGGTGAATTTCCTATTCATGCCTGAACTTGTGTGTCATTAATGATGGCTGTGTTCAGTTCAGGGATTCAGGGATTTGGTCTGGCTCCCCATCGAACAGTACAGGAAAGACGGTCGGATAGTTCGTGGTTTTCAGAGGGGCACTGCCTCTTTCGGAACGTCGACAGCCATGGCTGCTCTAGAGCTCACTAACAGGATGGTGCGGACCATCCAGGTAAACTCACCTTTCCACTCTGAACAGTAAAGCCTGGGTTCCGTTCGGAGGCCTCTCGCTTCATTTTTGTTGTATGTGTACATTTCAGGCAGCAGCTGAGACTGCCTATGACATGGTGTCTCCGGTCCCTGATGAGAGAGACACGAAGAGGGTAAAACGGCACATCCCTTATGGACTGGCTCATCAGCCTGTCGATCTGAGAGAAGGCGTGGCCAAAGCTTACACTGTAGTAAAAGAGGTACATGGCTTTTGATGCTCTCACATTTCTGGAAACAAGAACTGATTGTTTAAACTCGGTGGTGTTTTCCTTTGGCAGGGTATTACAGACACAGCACTGACCATCTATGACACAGCCACCAGGGAGCACGAACAACGCGGGATGACAGGGGCAGTGGGCGGAGTCCTCCGCCAGCTGCCGCCAGCGGTGGTCAAGCCACTCATCATGGCCACTGAAGCCACCTCTAATGTCTTAGGTGGAATGAGGAACCAGATTCACCCAGATGCACGGCAGGAAGAATCACAGAAGTGGAGACAGGGCGAAGAGTAACTTGATTTTTTTTATGGAAGCCAGGACAGAACCAACATCCATCAAAGGTAAATGATCTGCTACATGCTGACAAACCTGGGTTTGGATAGGATCGTCTGATTTTGGGATTTAGCTTATGTCAGCTTTCCAGATCCCTCCTGGTGCCTACATGGTTATGAGTGTTGTCCACCTGCACACTGAATCAAAGATGTGTGAGTTGAGGGACTCGTGTACAGTTTATGGAAAATACTGTATGTGGTATATGAAAGATGAACTTAAACAGACTCATTTATTTCATCCTCAGGCAGTTTACAAGTTATGTGTTGCTTTTTCTTTGCCCTGTAATAAACACTAAAAATGATAGCTGTAATTATGATCTTTAATTTATATGAGATACGTTGTATCGTATGGCTTGGTTATTTACTGTAAATATTGCCGACGTATAATATGTCACATACACAAGAACAAATCCAGTTCCATTGTCTGCAACTGTAATTAGCTTTATTAAACAAATGATAGACAGGGGGATTTCACATTTTTATTTCTAGCTGTAACCAGTGATGTCTCTCTTTTTTTGCTGCTTTTTAATGTAGGACCTGTGTTCACTGTTAAATCAGTCAGTACAATGCTCACACTAATGATCCAGTCACCATTTGAAAACATCTAAATAACCTGCACATTGACCTTTGGTGATGTGATATGATGTGTTACAGACTTTTGATCTTCAAGTTTACTGTTTATGTGGATAGTTTTATCTCTCCTGTACATAAATGTACATTTGATTGATGAATTTGTATTGAAAAGCATGAAAGGGAAAATAAATGGTTAAATAAACCAAAGTGAAACCTGATTTCCTTGGGTTAATATGATACTACTGTTCATGTCTTTAAACCTTTGTGGGGGAAACACAAACATGTTTTATAACACATTACTTTTATTTTGAAAGAGCTTCTGCATCTTCTGGTGGTTTTAAAATCTGAAATTTATTAGAGGTTGTTTGGAAATCGGTGAAACAGAACAGGGGAAAATTGCGTGAATAACGTTTACTCTGTGTCGTCGGATTAAACAAATGTTTTCACATAGATGGAAAAAAATCACTGAATGTGAGGATCTGGCGTTAAAGCGCAGCTGCTGTTTCCTCTCAGCGGCCTGGAGCAGATGTTTGCCTGCCTGATTTCCGTCAACACGGAAGTGTCAAAAAGTTGTTTTTTTTTAAAGCTTTTTGAGGCAGGAGTTTTCCTGCGGACGGAGAGGCGTCAGACGACTGCTGCCATTTGCAGGCGCAGTTTCAGATCGCCTGATGCGGACCTCAATCAAATGAAATCGAGTTTAAAGTGCCAGCGCTGCATCGTGGTGAGACGTGTTTAGCTGTGGACGTGGGTTAGCTTTAGCAAGCTAACAGTTAGCACTTTCACTGCATGCTATCATTATTCAAAAACAAGCGTAACAAACTCCGTGGCGTACACATTTCTTTGCTAATGCTACGAACGAACAGTATTCTGTGATTGAAGCGTTTAGTTAACGTCAGGTATTTTGGTTAGATCATCGGTCGAGGTTGAGCGTCGAGTTGGTTTCCTCCCCCCGGTGGTTGCTGAAGAGGCGGGGTCACATCTTTGCCAGCCTGTGGTGCGTCTTTCCACTCATGGAGAGACCAGAAGACACATCAGAGCTGCAGTCACGCCTGTCATCCCTCTCCATCTCTTCGTTTCCGGGAATAACATCCAAACAGTTCGACAGTCGACCGCAGGACAGGTACCCTGTTGCTAAGGTGTTGCTGCTGTGAATGGGACGAATTTGTTGTAATTCCTCTCTACTATGTACCCTCTGTCCGGCTTTCAGGCTCCAGAGTACGGACCTCTCTCACAGCTGCACACAGTTCAAAAAACAGGCTGGTATGGAGGACTCAGGGCAGCATGCTCAGGTAGTTTGTGTTCACATGTGCAGCAGGACAGTCTTCATTTTCTAAGCTGTAACATCTTTGGGGTGTGTGTGTGTGTGTGTGTGTGTGTGTGTGTGTGTGTGTGTGTGTGTGTGTGTGTGTGTGTGTGTGTGTGTGTGTGTGTGTGTGTGTTTTGAGGGCAATCAAGAGGCCCCTAATGAGCCAGTCCTCAGGGAGGGAGGAGAGAAGAGTGCTAGTAACTGTCAGCCCGATGGTGACACCAAAGGTGAGGGACCTATTCTGTTCTACATACATTCAATGGGTTATTTAGGCTGTTTCTTTAACTTTACACGTTTACCAGGAAGATCTATGCAACTGATGAAGAAATGCTCCAAGACGGCTTTGGCTGTGATTTAGCGCTCTACCACTAAAAGTTGATTGGTTGATTGATTGATTGATTAATGGATTAAATGATAAAAGCTAGAAACACATAACTAATTTCAGGCTGCGATTGTACACTTAGACATGGTATATCTTTTCTCTGTTGCGAGAATATTTTAAATAATATATAGTTATGAAATAATCTATGTTTAAGCATTTAATGTTTCAGCATACAGTGATAAATCTTGGAATATAAACCAATACACCCTGCTTTGCATTTGTTGCTCTGGTTCTTAGCCCAGAGGCCGCCTCTGAAACCACCAACAACATGGACGTCTGCTGCCCTGAAAGAGCTGAAGACAAAGCTCCGGGCAGAGGAGGACAGCGTGGTGACAGTGTACCGAGGAGACATTATGACCGTCCATGTTCCCACTATCCCGGAAGCCAAGAAAGTGTGCTGGGAGTTCGCTACGGACGGCTACGACATTGGCTTCGGCATATATTTCGACTGGAGTCCTGTCACGAGCCGCGCCATTACCGTGCACATCAGCGAGTCCAGCGATGATGAAGATGAAGAGGAGGAGTTGGAAGGTCAGACAGTTCCTTCAGGTTTTCTTCTACATTTTCAAACATTGCCCTCTAGCTTTAATGTTTTGTTGACGTTTGTGGTTTGCTGCTCCTCTGTTGCAGGGCCCGTCACCAACGGAGACGTTGAGAAGGGCTCCAAAACGCAGACCAACTCAAACCTGGCTGAAATCTTAGCTGTCTACCGCCAGGACAGTCACTTATCTGTAAACGGGGGGAGCCACGACTTTCCAGGTGAAGGCACCTACCTCTTCAAGTTTGATAACTCTTACTCACTGTGGCGAAACAAAACCCTGTACTACAGAGTTTATTACAGTGCCTGACGTCAGAGCCCGTAAACGCTTCAAAACTATGAACTATTTTTGATTCCATTTAAAAAAGTTAGAATATGAAAAAATGAAGACAGGCATATCTATTTTTTACTATCTACTCATGTTGCTGTGTTTTATTTGCTTATGTGTGACATTTTGCAGCATTGACAGCAGTGTCTTGATGAGAGACATTCAAAGAAGTCTTGCCTATGTGCGATGTTCCCATGTGTGTATAGGTGTGTGAGATGTATGGTCAAGCCCATCATAAAACCTATACTGTCTTCATCTATAGCATTTCTGTATGTTCGCAGTCATCGGGGAGCGCTTGCACAGTCAGTCCTGCTGCCCAATCAGCAGAAATTTTTTTTCCTAACTGTGTTTCTGAGTCGGTTGTTTTGTCATTGTCACATGCTGGTGACCCTCTCCTTTAGTCTTTTTGAATGAATCGCTGGATGAATAATGATCCAAACCCCTCTGCTGTCATAGTGGTGTGTTTTTAGAAAGACATAGATGAATGTACTGAAGCAGAGGTTTTCCAAAGTCTGCTTTTTATGGCACAAATAAAAGTCCGCTCTTATCGCATAAAGCTCTTATTATGTAATATAGATTCAATATTTACATTTGCCTCACCACTCACCTCATTTAATTTGCTGTTTTGAAGAAAGCCTAAATGTATGTTGTACACAGCTCTGTCACAGTAAAAGTCAGTGTGTTTGTTTTTTAATGTCCTTAGCGTGTTGTAGCTTTGTTCCACTCTGTTCTGTTTTTTCATTCATTTTCAGTTCTGTTTTATGCAAACGGCACCAAAGCACAGCTGGTGTGGCTCATTTGACAGGTAGAAAGTTCCAGAAAATTATCTTCCTGGAAGTTTATATTCAACAATAAAGAGATGATCTATCTATCGTTGTGATGAGTGTGATGATGTCATTTATATGGACACAATGAGCAGAAAAAGCCAGCTGAATTCTCAGCGTTATATTTTGTGGAGGTTTTTGAGGCTGTGTGGTCTGCTATTGACGATATCTGTCGGCTCCTGCTGAGGCAACATCATTTCACTGCTCACCCAAGATTAGAATGCAGATGATCCCTCGTGCTTCCATTAAATTGCAGCACAAGAGGATTGATGGTTGTGAAACAGAGGCCATGATGAAACCGGGTTTTATTTTCAGCTCTCCCCGGAGGCCAGTCACTCCCAAGTTAATGTCTCTATTCTGTCATGTTTACTGGGCCTCTCTTACAAAATCAAGAATAAGATGTTAACAAAGAGTGGTTTTACTGCCATGAAATGCTGTTTTAATTCAAGAACATACATGCATCTAGTTGGCATCTGGGTCTATTTTAACTCTTAAGAAAATAACAGTCTTAGGTTTGGCTAGCAGAATATTGCTGAAACGTTTTCCCCCTTGAATTATTCGATTAGGTTTTCTAATTATATCCTTAACTGGGTCAATTAAAACCATTACATTTACTTAAATGATTTGAGCAGATATACAAGTTAGCACTAGCGCATCTCAGCAAAGGCTGGAAACCTAGCGCCCCCTGTCGTTTACAAGTGAAATTGGAAATAGATTGTAAAAAAAAATAAAATAAAATAAAAAAATAGGTTCGGTACATTTTTGTATCGAATCTAAAATTGAAACATTTTAAGACTTTTAACACAAGCTCTCTTTTTCCAAAGTATTTTCCCAAAAATGCCATATTATTTTCTTTCTGTTAGTCAGCGATCTTGCTGATAAGCGACACATCATAGCGAAGATGGGAGTTTAAATATACAATTGTTTTGAATCGAAATCTCTTCTTTCCCGTCACGATTTCTTAAACTTGCTGTAGAATTCTGTCTAAATATTTATACTACGGCGACTCTAGAAGATGTTTAATATCGCTGCTCTTCCGCTAATTAATAAATTGCGTCTCACCAATAAATTGCGTCTCACGCGGGAGGGATTAGCCAATCAGAGATGAGTAGATAGGGTAGACGAGGCCCTCGCGCTGTCCTCCTGATTGCTGGTAGACAACATGGCGAAGCTGAACTTTTACGTCCTGTGGTCTATGCGCGATGCCCCGCGTCAGTTCATCAGGTAGCGCCGAGACGCTGAATTTAAAGTAGTCTTTCACGTCAACGCAACGACTCAAACGTGTTTTATCCGCAGCAAATCCAACCGAAAGTGTTTTCAAGTCCACGTTCCTCTTCCACTTCCCAAACACCTGGTCATCTTTGGTCTTGGAGAATGGAAAAGCAGCGACGTCGACGACACAATATCAGTGGATGTAGTGGTCAGTGCAGAACTCCCGGCCCAGAGAATAGGGTCTCTGTCAACACATGCGAGGTATGTAGAAGATCTATTAAAATAAATAAATCAATCTGAGAAATCTCCGTTCATAATCAACCCAGGTGCCTGATCTGGGAGGGAGACTGGAGAAGAGACGTGATCACGGTGGCAGCAGAGAAAGGCCGGAGAGGGGTCTATGGCAAGATTGTGCTCACTGTGTGTGGTGAGGTGGGTCTCGGGTGATCTGTCTGCAGCACAACATTGTTGAGTTCTTATTGCACGTTTTCACTGACCCCAGGAAGCAGCTGGCGTCTTCAGCAGCATTCACCAGGTTGAAAAGAAAGGTTTGTTCCCAGACTTGCACAACTCCACTGATCTATCTTGCACGCTAAATCAAAGCAGTATGAATGAAACGGTGAGATTAAATAATTCCACTTGATAATTTTTGCTTGGCAAGACATTTGTACAACAGCATGTGATTACCACCCTGCCTTGCAGGTAACGGCTGACTCCTCCCACCTGGGTGATAGTATTTGCTTTGGTGAGATCCAAGTGAACAAAATTGACACCAGTGATTCCACCTTCTCCACAAAGCCCCCAGTTTGGCCAACAGTAAGTCTGGTGTTGATGAATAGCTTCGTATATGCTAATATTTGCACTATATATATATAGTATACTATATAACATATGCTAATATTTGCACTGAAAGTATCTTTTTTTTCTGTGATCTAAAGGAAAAGACGCCCAGGCGGACTGTTATCAGTCGGGGACGCCTGACATGGAGCTCTGAGGACTTGGACAGTCTCTGTGAGGACCTGGACCAGGCTTCAACCCCCAAGAAAAGGAGGCTGTCCAGGATGAACAGCCAAGAAGAAATGACCGCACAGATAAGAAGTGACAACCGGGAAGGTCAGGGGGAAAAAGAAATTGATTCACGCCTCTGAAAGCAGGATAAGGGGTTCTGATGGAGAACGTAATTAGTTGCAGTGTGTCCTTCGAAGCGCTGGAGCCACACAATGTGTCTGAGTGACCCCGACACAGCCATCCTTATCGGAGGGGAGACGGCGGCTCAAAACTACTGCAAAGACTCCCTGTGGAAGCTCGAGTTAGGTCAGCGGGGTCGATTGAAATATCTGGCTCATACTGTTTATTGATCGTTACCTGTGACGCCCGTCTGCTTGCTGGGAGCAGATGAGGAGCCAATAACTGCAGAGCTGTAAAGCAGTTTGAGCACAAAGCTGAACAAACACTCCATGTTTTCCTTTTATGACCTGTTCTCAGACAATGACTTCTGGTTCCCCATGAACTCCTCTGCCTCTGGACCCATGCCACCCTGCGCTAGAGGGCACTCCGCCACCTTTGACCCAGGCTCTAAATCCGTCTTTGTTTATGGTGGCCTGAGGGAGGATCAGCGCTACAGCGAGCTCTACGTCCTCGACACTCTGACCTGGAACTGGAAGATTGTCACTGTGGGTATGCTGCACGTTTCTAATATAACTTCAACTACCGACACAGAAAACGAAGTTTTTTTTGTTTTGTTTTGTTTTTCAGGCAAAGGGAAATATTCCACAGTTAGCATATCATTCTGCAAACTTTTATAATAAAGAGCTTTTTGTCTTTGGTGGCGTTAACCCAAGCAGCAGGTCTGGGGAGAAATCCTGCAGCAGTGCTCTGTACATCTATAACCCAGAGTTTCAGCTCTGGTACCAGCCCATCGTAGAGGGGGACAAACCTCTGCCTCGCTTCGGGTCCGTCTTTTCCTAAATGACAGCAAAGACTTGATCCAATGTTGCTTGTTTTAAAGAACACCCATTCTTGTGCTGCAGGCACTCGGCCACACTGATGGCGGATAAGTTAATACTATTCGGAGGACGAACGACGGCTACCTACCTTAACGATCTCCACGTTCTAGATCTGGGTAAAATAAATCTGTGTTGCAGGAGGCAGTGCTGTGCTGGTCATGGACTGATACTCAGTTTTCTCCTTATTTGGGAAGGTTTCATGGAGTACACATCTGCCAAGTGTGGAAACATGCCACCGCTGCCTCGAGGGTGAGTCCGGGCTTCAGGTCAACCCGAAGATATCAGCTTGCTGTCCTGACGGCAGAATAACCTTTTGGGTTTTGTGTCAATGACCAGGTTTCATGCGGCTTTGCCAGTTTCAGGCAACCGGATTTTAGTCTGTGGTGGTTGTAGCGCAATCGGAGCCCTGCAGGACGTACACATCGTTAACATCGGTGAGTCTGTCACTCAAACAGCTTAGATATCGCCTGCGGTGAACATAAAATCTTTTTTTTTCTTTCTTCAGACACCAACACGTGGAGCTCAGTGTCCTCTCCCCCGCTCTGCTCCAGGCCTCGTGCAGGACACAGCATGATGCATCTCAGCAGCTCCGCACCAAAGTACACCGAGAAGTCTGGGCAAAGAGAAAATGTGAGCGTGTGCTGCACACTGCTGGTGTTTGGTGGGTCAGACTGCTGTGGCACCTTCTACAACGACACAGTCAAATGCACCGTGGAGATCCCTGATGACGAGTGAAGGCACCTAGTTTTTAGAATTCAGGCTAGTTTTTAGAATTCCCAGAATCTACCTGCATCATTACTTCCAGGTTGACAGCTGAGGTTTGATTTGCATAACAAATCTATATTTTCATATTTTACACATTATGCACTTCTGTCCACATATTAGTTTGAATATGAGACCTGAGAAATGAATAAAGTAATTTTTCTTAAATCTTTTTTTAATTTTTCACATTTTATTTAATGCTGTCGGAGGATGAATGCCTCTAAGCGCGCAGCTCTTCAGGCGTGTCTGGTTGATGGGATGGATGACTCACTTTAAAAGCTTTGATCTCGATGAGGGTTTGATTTAACCTTTTGATAGTTGGATACTTCTCCAGGTCCACTTTGAACCTAGAAGAGGACTCAGATATCATGCTGTAGAGCTGTACCAAAAACCTTGACT
This sequence comes from Arothron firmamentum, assembly GCA_016586285.1. Taxonomy (NCBI): domain Eukaryota; kingdom Metazoa; phylum Chordata; class Actinopteri; order Tetraodontiformes; family Tetraodontidae; genus Arothron; species Arothron firmamentum. The sequence goes on from BJFM01000839.1 coordinate 229,246, forward strand.
ATTGTTGGAAAGGTTTGATTATCATTGTGATTAATGGATGTGTTGAAATTAAAAGCAATACTTTGTGCAGGAAGGTTGGAAAAAATGCCAGAAATTCTGTCAAGTATGAATGTTCACAAACCTCTCTGCATTGTAGACCTGTGGGACCAGGCAGATGTCTGCCATGGAGATCTAGGAGGAAGGCAGAGGGTCAGATGTGCGCTGTGTTCATACAGTATCATCTTTCTGTGGAATAGTCCTACAGGGCACAACTCTCACCTCGTCACCCACGCAGTACATCCCTGACGTTTCCTTTAGCAACGCCTCCAGAGCTGGAGGAGAATAGTGCCAAAGTGTCACAGAACAGCAGCTGTGAATGTGAGGTTAAAAAACCCCCAACTGACCAACCTCGAAGGCCGCGATCGATGAAATGCTGAGCCCATTGCACCTTTTCTGCTCCCACCTTCTGAATCACGTACAGATTCTGAAGCGTGGAGGAAACGTGGCTGACTCTTGGGATCCAAGAGAGCTGATGATCATTTGGGGTGCTCGGTGCTCACCTGCAGAGGTTGAATTCCGGATGAGATGAGGTCACTTATCATCCGAACCTGAGCGCGTTTCTTTGGGTCAGCTGGAAGCAGACGAGGCCCCGGCCGGGTCTCATCGATGTACTGGATCACTGCCAGCTGCATCGGGAAGAAATTATTTCACAGAAATATTCCTGGATCTCACGTGAGTTAAGGTTTGGAAATACTTGCTAAATACAGATGGACTCACTGACTGAGACAGAGTGATCCCATCGATCTCTACTGCAGGCACTTGTTGCATGGGGTTTAATGTCCTGTACTGCTCCGTCAGCTAATATAGAAAAATGCAAAAGATTCCGGTATGAATTTGTTAGTGACCATAATGATCAGACACATGATGTAATACTGCAGCGTATGGATCCTGTCAAAGGTCACTGTACCTGCTGACCTCCATTTTTGATTAGATTGACTGGAACTTGGTCAAATTCAATACCTTTAAGAGCAAAAGCTGCGACACACAAAAACTGGTTACTGTCCCATCAAGATCTAAGTTCAAGCAAATGGTGTGATTTAACTTACCGATCCGAACTCTCCAGGAGCAAGAGCTTCTGAAGTATCCATGAAGAACAGGCTTTGTGGATGAAAAACACAACAGCAATGTTTACTGGACTTTAAATCACACAGTTTTCCACTGAAATAGAAATTTTACAGTGCGTATCACCTTGGTTTGGGATGCCATTGCTAATGTAGTTCTACTTGTCCTTCAACAAAACTAAAACAGCTGGATGCACACTTCTGCTTTAAAATCAGCATGCAGCAGCCAATGGCATGTTCTCCCACATCCCCTCCTACCTACTCTTTGGTCCCTGACTAAGCAAACGTCGGGACTTCACTTGGAGCCTGTTTATGTATAATCAGTAACGCGGGACGTGGAAGGGGTGCTGCAGCCCCCACTGCACCAGCACACCTTTATTAAGACTACAAAACAGCAAATATGTACAGCTCAAAAATTACAACTTCCAAAAAACAGATGAGAGGACGAGACAACGTGAAAAGGTTTCAACAGCAGGGTCACAACTAGGCAGTCTTGGCTGACAATTCTGTTGGGTTGGTGTTGTGGTGGTGGTGCAAACGAAGTAACAAAACTTCGAATTGTAAAATATTTCCTCACCTTCTTTAAAACAGATCTTACCACTGTTGCAGCCATGGTGGAAATTGGAGTAACTGGTGGGAGACCCGGCATTGGAGGGCTGTGCCGTCCTGGGGGGACGCCGGGGCTTCCTATTGGTCCCATGGACGCATAGACCCGCCCTACTGAAGTCACCCGGTTGCGTTCATTGGTGGGAGATTCTGAACACGGAAGTCAACTCTTCCTGACACTTTGCTAAACCTGAATGCGTTCAAGTCGTAATTATAGTAGGTAGTTTCAGTCAAGTTCAGTGGGTGTTGGTGTCAGCAATGCGCTGTCTCCGCTGCCGTGTGGAGGACGCAGCTGAGTGTGAAGAAAACACCAGGAAAGTTGTTGAAACCTGACCGAGCAGCGGTGGAGCCTGGAGCGAGCTTAGCATCAGCTCGGACCCCACGTCTCTCTCAAAAAGAAATAAAGAAATGGGTGAGCAAACATTTTGAGCATGCTAAATTTAAATTTCGGATTTAAAATGCTCTTAAATTTTTATAATCTAAGAGTTGCAATTGTTCAGCTTGAAGCTGTTGGCGTGTATGTAATTTTATTTTAAGAAGGGAAAGCAAACTGCTAGTTGGATGTTCAGGATGTTGTGAAGGTTCTTCAGTTTGGTTGCCTCATTGTTCCACAGTAATATGCCTGCCAAATAACCTGCCAAACACCGACTGTGGTGAAGGGATGTGTGTCAACCATGCGGGTCGAGAATGAGATGAATTTGCTGTTGTCGTGTCTGAAACTTTAGGACAACCGACCCAGGTAAGAGCCTGAGGTTTTTCATGAGTCTGTTGAGTCTGGCTGACTCTGGTTTCTGGTCCAGATGCTGAGCTGTCCACCGCTGAGCCTTTCACCCATTCCCAGGGTCACCACCTCCTGGGGGCAGACGAGGACGCGCTGTTGTTTTGTACTGTGATGTAGTGTAAATGAAGGAGG
>BJFM01000840.1:0-16176 GCA_016586285.1 Arothron firmamentum
GAGAGAGAGAGAGAGGGAGGGAGAGTGGGCAGAGAGAGGTGGGGGATGAATACAAAGATTTGCACTTTACAAAATGAACACAAGAGGGTAGCAGTATACCACAAATCGTAATGAATCGCCCAACGCGCTAAAATACTTATATGAGATGGGTACTAAATAAAACATATATTGAGTACTATATTAATCAAATAAATATAACGTAAATAAAAAAATAGACCTTACCAGTTAAGCCTTTAACTGCGAGCATCTCCTCCCATTGCTCTTGATTTGTAACAGATACCTGTAACAGATAGAAGAAAAATATATTCCAACTTTTAGCGTTTTGTCAAGACTAGAGGAATCGCTGTTTGTCCAACCTGTAAACTTGCTTCTTTCTTCTTTCCTGCCATCTTTGACCTTTTTGAATTCAAATTAAACGTCTAAACGGGGCAGGGAAAAAAATACTTTTTATAAACGTGTTGTTTGATTAGCGTGAAGTTAAATCAGGGGCATAAACCCATGCATATGTAATGCATATGTAAAGCAGTGAAGCTTGAAGAATCTTTTCACGTTTCCTTTTTGGTTGCTAAGCAACAGCGCTTTCCGGTCAATACCTCTTCCGGTACAGATGTACGCATTTGTATTTGCAATTTAAAAAGTTACACTATTCATACATATTATATGTTTTCATTCAAATAAATACAAATAAACCGATGTTTTATTATTGTTGTTGTTGTTCTTCTTTTTATTATTATTATTATTATTATTATTATTATTATTATTATTATTATTATTATTATTATTATTATTATTATTATTATTATTATTCGTAGTAGTAGTAGTAGTATTCTGACAACATAAATGAAGTATCTCAGACACACACTAAGGCCTATAATTCTTTTGTCAAACTGTTGTAGTTGTTTTCCTTTGCTCATCACCACAATATATTTGAGTTGTAACAGGTCACACAAGGCAAAGTGTTCAATGAGACAATAATTAATGACAGGCTGATGTGTTTGCTGTTTGTCAGAGATGTGTGGAAGCGATTGCCTTTGCTCCATCATATCAATGAGACTCGGATGTGTTTATTCAGAAAATTGGCCTCTGTGTCATCAAATGTCATCAGTAACAACTGCTTGTTTGTGTTGGACTGAACAGACATGCTTCTATGAACAGTAATTTGAATGTTCTCTACTAGGGGAGATTATCAAAGGGTATGTTCACTAAATGTCACTGTTTATGGGGTGGGCAGGGGAACTGAATGTTGGTGTAAACACATCCTTTGTAAATGCATATGTTGTGTATCTATAGATACTGTAGGTGTTACTAATTGATCAAACAACAGGTTTGAATTTCCAATTGCCAGCTACAAACACACATGCCCCACCCCCCACCCCTTCTAATTTGGTCTAGAGTTCTCTCTTCATACAGACTGAATCATTTCATTTAGTCTTAATACCTTGAGGTTTTCTTAATTACCTTCCAGTCATTCAGATTTGCAAAATATCATGCTGTCAACAACGTTTCCTACTTTTATTGTCATTGAAAATCCGAACTAGTTCATCACTGACCTTCAACTGGATTGCACCCATTTCGGATCATCTGAGAGTTGTTGCCACAAGCCATTTCTCTGACAGACTTTGAAGGTCTTACTGTGATGCTGGTTGCCATACTAATGGAAATGCTTTCACGGTTCATTGCTGGTCCCTCTGCAGACTCTAGAAGGACTTCGAGTTGCCATCTGAACCCATTTATCAGTTTCCTTGGGGAATTTCCTTAATAATCTGTCCTCAAAGATAAAAACCACCGAGGGATTTAAGGCTATGATGAAGCTGATGACTGATCTCTATTAGCACTTTTAAGATAGAAGTCATATTTAAGCCTCATTAGAGAACCATCATTTGTCAAAAGACTTGCTATTAATTATCCCCAGAGAGCTGATAAGATGGGCCCACTGGGTTTACTCTAATAATTCAGAAACATGCCTAACATCTGTTCTTTACCATTTTACTATTAAATAAACAAAATATTTTTATGTGTTTTCTCTGGATGGCTGAGATTATTCAGACTGATGACAGCAACTGCAACGAGCTTCCCAACTTTACTACCAAATATTCCGAGAGTTTTTGTCAAGAATTTCCCAGGAGGGCGCTGTTGCCTCAAGATTGACCCACACCACCTCAGAAAGAGAGAGAGAGAGAGAGAGAGAGAGAGAGAGAGAGAGAGAGAGAGAGAGAGAGAGAGAGAGAGAGAGAGAGCACCACTTATGCTGCTGCGTTCTTATCAGCTCAACCAGCAGTAAAATGTATTCTGTAAGCAATGCAGCAATTGAATACAGAGTAGCCTAATTTTGCCTCTATATTTGTAAAAAGTCATGGTGTATAAGGTAAAAAACCATCATACTGAAGGAATTAGAAACACTATAATATATATCTATCCATTTGTCCAAGTTGTGTTCATGAGCAGCAGCAGTGCTTCAGGGTGATGGAGAGCTCGGAGTAACGGGACATTTTTCAACAGATTCTCTCCACATTCATGGTTTTGTTCTTTCATGGACAACAAGCAGCCAAGCTTAGAGATGGCTTATTCTCTTTCCATTGTGTCCTTCTACTTTCTAGTTTTCTGGTGCTTTAATGGAGAATTTATTTGGAGGAAACCACGGCTGGGAGGGAGTGCAGTCAGTCAGTCAGGCTCATACGCAGACAGACAGCTGATGTGATTGACTGTCAGTCAGTGGAAAACAGGAAGTGGTTTTTCCCTCCTTCTTCCTGACAGGCAGCTCGACAGGCAACAGAAGAAGCCACGGTGGAAGTCATCTGCATCTAAATAAAGACCGCCAATGGCTTTGTCAGAGTCCATTAAGCAAATTGCTATATTTGATGAATGCATCTACCATCTTTTTTCTTCACAGTTCATAGAAATCGGCCTCAAGGAAAATGGCTTTTGTTTGCTTTACTGAACAAAGGAAACATTCATCCAGGCGTGCAAAAAGATTCCTCTGAAAAATCATTTTGATGCTAATTATATGACTTTCCCCGATTTTATCATACATTCTCTCACATCAGGTACACAGTGCAAGAAAATCACTCAGCACGGGCCAGAATTCTCTTGTTTAGCTTGTGATCACTTTTATGCACATAACAAAGGTATCCTTAATATTTGTGTGGTCACTTTTACTAGTTTCACACACTCAGCTAAACTGTTCAGCTGTTATTTAAATAAGGTAACAGATGTTTCCCATTTCTCTGCACGGTGAAGATGCTGCATTTCTGCTGTGACTGTGGCACACGTGCAGGCAGGTCACTGTTGTCTTCCAAAGCAAACACAGCTCCAGGTTAAAAGCCACAGTCATTCATTCTACTTACACAGCCCTGCTGCTTCCAAGATGCTCACTTTCTCTGTCTTCAGTGCTCCATTTTATCCAGACTGAATACCATAAACAACACTGAGCATTTGAAACAGGAAGAAGGTACCTTATCGTCACAACTGTCTCTGCTAGAGTAGTGAATGATGAGTTACAAGCAAATTATTTAATGTAACTCTCAGCACCCAAGGCAGATGGAAAAGGCCCAAAGCAGCCATTAACCCCTCACACAGACATAAATAAAACACCGCAGCACTGATAAATCAAAGAGCAGCTCATCCTGGTAGGAGGACAGAACCCCCCAGGCTGCAGTAGTCAAAAGGAGAGAAGAAAGAAGTCATATCAGACATATTAAGTGGATTATAGGTTATAGTATCTACAGCACAGCATGTAATTGGTTTTGTCTTAAGTTGGGTGCAAATTGAGAAGCCTGTTTAGTAGTGGGCAGAGAGGCTGTAGAGCGTTTGGTTGTGATTTGTGATTAGATAGCTCCTCCTGAAGCTCCCAGGCCTCTTATATGAAAGTCTCCTGCCTCTTTTGGTGGTTTAATCTTCTTTTGTGCTCAAGTCAAGAAAAAAAAAACACCTTTTGTGGTAATGATATTGTTCTTTGTGAAATTGAAATTTTATACTGCCATACTCCTCCTGCCATACTTGTTATTGCTGTTCATATGTCCTTGACAAATCAACCTGTCTAAACCTGCTGCCCCTTACTGGGGCAGCTGAAGCTCACAAACATTATCTCGTAGATGTCGCTTCATCACGGTTGAGTTATTCCATTTTGAAAGGTGACTCTGTGCAGCTGCAACAGAATAAATAACAGCATTTAGCACAGATTGCAGACACTAAGTCGTGACGGCCAACTGGTCTTCTGATTTTTGGCATGCAGGTTTCATGTGGCGCATTTGAATTATTAATGACAGACCTATTTAGCATGGCCAGTGGAGGAAATAGAAGATAAAACACTGTCCAAACCTTAAATCACATAATACTAACGTCTACTAAAATCTGCAACAATTGAAAAATAAAGAGTTGACTTTCTTTAGAGAGATGGCTGTCAGATACATCTGGACACGCAAAGGAGAGCCCAGGAGAGTCCTCTGTGCTCCTGTAATTGTGGAGTTTTTCATGCATGACAACAACAATTTCTTAGAGTGCTGCAGATGGCACAAAGTGAGTTGTTAAAAAGCTGCAGAGCTACAGTCTTTAGCATCAAAATGCGGAGAGTGTTGATGCGTTCGTCTACCAGCTCTGTCTTTTATCTCTCATACACATTTGTGTTGAACCTTTACAGCTGACAAAATCTCTTTAAAAAAAATTGAAAAAATTAATTAATTTTTTTTTAAAAAAAAGCAAAGCAATGCTCAATTCAATTCACACTGGAGAGCTTTCTGAGCCTCAACTTTTCTAGAATACCAGCATGATTGCAGCAGCTTTTTCAAAGTTGATGGATACAGATGGAACGCCTACAGCCTGGCTGTGAGGTGAAGACCGAGGCTTGCGCATCTGCTGCTGATGCATGCAGCTAGCTAGCATGCATTATTCAATGACTGAATGCAGCGAAGTAGATTAACTTGACTCACACCGGGGGATGGATTCCCCTCTCCGTTAGCTGTTTCCTTTCTACAGTACTAAAAAGTTTTCACTAATTCCAAAAGAGAAAGCTTCTATTTAAGGCTTTAGCAGTAATGGTCCAACTTTATCACACCAACAATGTGTTTGTTCCCTGAAAATATATCCACAGAAAGCAAGCAAGCATGCCGAAAAAAAAAAAAGAAAAAAAATCTATATATTGATAATATTGTACTGGAATTGAGAAGCAGATGATTTTCTGTTTATCTATTACTGGGTTAGATTTATTTGTGCTCACAGCAGTAGATACTAGGAGCCATTTTATATATATGAGGAAAATCAGGGTAATCAGGGTTATCAGGGAATAGTCCGTCTATTGGAATTGATTTCCGTATATAATTTCATTTGGAAATTTCATTTCACTTTACAACTTTACAATCAGGACATGGCTTTGTGTAAATGGTGACATCCCAAAACACAGGACCTGGTGGAGGAAATATGATTGATGCATTTAATGTTTCTCATATGTTCTCTTGATTCACCTCTTATAAAAAACTCCAAGAAGCTGCTTTCTTAGGTTGTATATAACTGTAGATCGGAATGGACACATCATCACTTTTCTGAATGCTAATCAGTTTACAGAACGCATTAAATACCTGTCACGAAGTGTTTTCACTGTGTTCCTGTTGACAGAGTTGAAGCACCAGTCCAATCCATTACAGGATCCAGTATGTGTTAATGTTTTATAGGAATATTAGCCAAAGTTTGTGAGAGTGTGTTGTTGACACACACTGTCGAAAACTGTTCCAATGCAAACATGAAAAGATTTGCAGTCCTGTCATGGAATCTATTACTGCGTGGTTGTTTAGGGAGTAGCTTTTTGTTTTGGGAGTTGCTTCCTGTTTCCTGTTAGCCACACCTGATTCCTATCTCATTCAGCTCTACGTTAAAGCACCGTCTACTAACTCCCCTTAAATTGAGGATGAGAGGCGTCTTGCTTAAACTTCCATTCACCCTTCACTTGATTGAGGGTACTTCTATTTTGTTCTTGTGTTGATGCTCTGGATCTGAACCTTTAATACTAAATTCAAGTCATGCATTGGGTGAAATGTTAAACTGATGATATCCAGCAGACAAAGACCAGGTTTACAAAGTCATTTAGTTGCAGATTAAGTGAACTACAGGGTTCACCACAAGTTTAAATGTCTTTATCACGTTAGATGTATTACATAAGCACGTTGTAGTTTTTAATATTTCTTATTTTAGCTTAGTCTTAGCATCTAGTGTTTTAGTATTTAGCATTTAGTCGTCTCCTGAGACTTGCATGCCTTTGTGTGTTTCCCTTTCGAGCTGCTGGAAATGTGAATTTCTCTTGGAGATTAATAAAGTATCTATCTATCCATCTATCTATCTATCTATCTATCTATCTATCTATCTATCTATCTATCTATCTATCTATCTATCTATCTATCTATCTATCTATCTATCTATCTATCTATCTATCTTTGTTCGGTGTTAATTGAAAGTTTTGAATATGCCATCATGATCAGAACTCACTTCACAGAATGCCACACTCTTTTTTTTTTTTTAGTTCTTATTAGATTTTATTATTTTGAAGACTGCAGAGCCAGAACTTGCAAATGCTGAAACAATTCTAAATTGTTTCAGCAGCGTTTTGTGCTTTCTTTAGCTGATCACTGACATATGTCACAAGGCAATACATGCTGTGTAAGTGGAAAAATATTGTCAGAGTTTATCAGAGAGAGGTGGCCCATTGTGACATCACCAGCATCAGATTCATCCTGTTTTGCCCTAATGCTCTCTTAAGATGCAGAGAACAGTGGGCAACTACAAAGTTTTTAACTCTTTATTTTACAATCCAAATTTCCTCCATTTACATTTTATTGAAATTCACCCGGTGCTTTTTTACATAATCCCACAGATGACCAACAGAGAGGGGTGAAAGCATAATGTCTTTGGCAGCTGGGAAACGCCAGATGTGCCACTTCAGCACAGCTTTACTGTGTGCTGTGCCTGTGGAGTGCTTGTGAAGATTATTGTATTAACTATCACAGAGATGCACAATCAAGCCGTTTCAAAAGACATCTCTGCCTAATTGCCTGATTATCTATCAACACAGACTGAATAAAGAGGTTGTCCTCTGTGAGCCCACCCTGTCTTCCCAGTGCTCCCTCCCTCAGTCCTCCATCTCCATCTTTACATCACTCCAATCGCACGCGCTCTGAACTCCAAAGCCCGGAAAGTTCAAGAGAAAATCTGTTACCATCAATCATTAATGCAGATGAGAAGAGCATGCTGTCTGGAGGAGCTTAGCCTGTTGAACATCACAGGGCACAATCAAAACCCCTGAATGCAAATTCTCTTCAGTAGACCACTAAATAAAAAAGAGCTGGCCTTTCCAGGGGGCTCAATAGACCCAGGCATTTCAAAGGCTCTCACTCATGTGTGCAGTTTAATGATGAAAGTCAGGAAGGAGCCTGTGACAGAGGGAGCCTGCACTCTGTTCAGCAAGGTTGTTACCATGACATTTAGCAACAGTTTCAGTCCTGCAAGAATACTGCAGCATGCTGGATATGATGGAATGACGGAAATGATGGAAAAACACAGACTTTAAATGTATATTTATGTATGTCGTATGTGATGAGTGAGAACCTGCTCTGACCCGTGAAGAGATCAGTGTTGATGAGAGGGTCCCATTTTTCGAATTCTGGACCTCATGCTAACCCTATGACTCTGTTTCTCACCAGAAACATGCACATTATTGGCCTGCAGGAGGTCAATTTGTAGGGCAGACAGGTGTATTGGTGCCCCCCCCCCAAACACACACACACACACACACACACACACAGCCCCCTCTTCTGTTATCTCCTCCACACTCTTGACAGTGTGCTGGGAAACACAGTAAATGTTCTGGCCACAGAACGCACTGATCACCATCCTTGAGGAGCAGGAAATGGTCTGTGGCTACTATCTGCAGAACCATTCCCTAAGAAAGGCTCTCTAATTGTTCCAGAACTGGACAAGATGTCATCCCACAAATGTGATGAAGTTGGCGTTACACTGCTTTGTTTATGTACTTTGTTTCCTTTTTTCCAGTACTGTAGTTAAAATCTTTCTTTCCTAACTGTTTCAAAGCCGAACACATATGGGAAACCTGGCTAATTAGGATTAATATCTACAGGGGCTCTTTGGATTTGTATTTTAATAAGTTATTTCCTTGTGTTTGACCTTATTACCTCTGGCTGTAAGTTTTGGATCAAGGTAGGAAGACGTGTTGGAGTTGTGCAATGGCTGTGGAATTAAAAGGTGACTTGCAAAGCCCTAAACTCATTATTACTGCCTCAGAGAAATATCCTTAAATATTCTTAAAGGTCCCTCAGCTATTTTAGATTGTGTTTAAGATGTGACATTATAAAAACTTCTTACATTGACTCTTAAAACTGCACCTTACACTGTATTTTATTAAACTTCTGGGTTTTTAATGATCAAGGCTGTCAACACATACCAGCCCATGGGACGTGATGATACTATGAATCAGCATAGTAACCAAAGTCTGGTGTGATTTCAGACTTTAACAGCAGACCTGTTGCCACAGGAAAATTAACAAGTCTGAAACACACGTGGTAATGTGCAAATCCTGTGTCTGTGTCAGGTTTTGGGGGCATAGTGGTGGTGTGACACCTCAGTGACAGCTACCAAGAAACAACCAGAGACAATTAAATAGACTAATCAGGTTGTCTTAGCAACCAGTTGGACAGTTTACATTTCAACTAGAGAGACAATTCAACCACCAACGTGGAGAATTTAGCATCCATCCTTCGACCATCTTCAGCTGGAGGATGGATTTCACCCTAATTTATTTTTCAATATCTTAATCCATGTTCAGAAACCTGAGCACATGTTAAATGTCAATATTTCAATTTGGCATAATCCAGCAGAATGTGCTATTTGCAGAACCGTGGAGTTGTTCTCCAGACCAGAGCGGGTGCTGAACAGTTGATAATATGGCTGAAATACAGAAGGATATGGCAGGACATTTTGGAAAATTGCCAAGCGTTGCATCGGCTAAATTGGCTCTCATATCACTTTGAATTCAGTAATAGGATGCAACCACGGTTATTAGAACACTTCTACACTAGTCTAAATGAACACACTTTGTTTTTATCTTTGTTGTTGTTTGCAAGTCTGAGCCACACAAAATGCACCACGCACATTTCCCTAAATTTCAATCCTCTCCTTTAAAGGTGAAGAAAAAATTAACAACCTATCTATTTGTAGAAAAACTGCAATCATTTTGTTAGAATTATAACTGAACCTATAATTTAGATTATGGTTGAGAACTGCAAAAAGTGTGGATAAAATTTTTTAGGTTTCATTCTGCAGAGATATAACTGAAAATATGTCTGCTGGTTTTTATTTAACCCACCTAAGTCATCACTGACCTGAGAAGCAAGTAATGAGATCATCCAGTGTAATCAGGGTTTTGATGAGGGATGGAGAGGAAATCCTCCCACAGCCTGTGGGCTGGAGGCGGAACACCTGTAGATCCAATCACTTCTACTAGGAAGTACACTGTAAATAATGAGTGTACGTTTGTGTCTGCCTGTGTGCTTGCGCGTGCCTACCGACACTAGTTAATAGCTGTACACTTCTTAAATTATTTTCTCATATTTTTTTAGACTCTTTATTTAGGCATTATTTCAGATTATTTATTATCATCGTATTCCCCAGTACATTTTAAATTTTATTCATTTATTTATGGATTCACTGATTGCTGTGAGGTCTGTTGCTGCTGTAACATGTTCATTTCCCTGCTGTGGGACAAATAAAGGCTCATTAATCTTTTTTTCCTTACTGAAGAGGAAAAAAATGGTCTCTACATGCTCTACTCTTACCCGCCAACTCATAACTATCACATGCGATCCATATTGATCTCACGTCCCACGTCCCTTTTTTAAAATTGGATGACAATAAGTGAGTGGTTGTTGGATTCATCCTTGTGGCACTCCCACTGTACCACCACTGCCGCAGTCACTCAATTCTCATTACAAATCTGGTGGAGGTCTGCGCTGATGCTTTTCTAATTTTTAAATGTGCTGTATAAATAAATGTAGATCGGATGGGTGATTGATGCCGGTAATCAATAGGTTTCTTGGCCAAAAGGCAGCTGATAGAGACAGGCCATGGATGTGAAGATAACAGCCGATCTATAGGATGCAGCTCATCATCTGCCCACTAAGACAGAACGTTGGTATTCTAATGGTAGAAGGTTCTTCAGTCACCTCACAACAGGAAGAACAGACACACATATAATTATCTTCACACTCATTTCAGGCAATGATTATTAAATTACGGGGGTGGGGAGACCCAGGAGAAAATTTTCATGCATCGGCTTTACTTTGTAAATCTTTATTAATTGAATTTCCCCACTAATTATGATCTGCCTGTACGCTCTAAACACGTGAAGGGCATATTTATCTTTATCTTATTTATTTATCTTTATTTATGTCTTAATTGTCAACCAGGTCATGAATCTGGACATCATTTGAAGCTCAGATCTTTTAGTTCCACTGACCACCAGAGTCATTATTCATTTTAGCAGAAGTTAAAGTGCACTTTTGCAATGTGACAAGTTAACAACAATAGCAACAACATGCAAAATATGTGAAAGATAATCAGCCATAACTGTCTTCATATTTTCTGGACTCTGCAGTTCTGTCTCTGTTTGCTCTTTTCCTCCAAGGCTCTCTGTCTGTTCCTTTATGCTGGTTTCTCCCACCTGAGGCAGCTGCCACAATTTATGTAAGGTGCAGATAAATGTGACAGCCAGTGAGAATGTCAAGGGACACAGTCAGATACAAACAAGTATAATGAGTGCTTGTTCACCTTTATATTAACTGTGGGTGCAGGGACAGCTCACATAATCCTTCTGCTGTGATTGCGAGTTTAAATGGTGGCACTTAAACACAGAAGGTTTTCAGCTTTATTTAGATGCATGTTAGGAAATTATAAGTGTCCTGCGTGTTAGACATGTCCTTCACGCGATATTCATGTTACTGTTCATTGGTTCCTTGTATCTGATAAGCACATGCTTGCCAGCGTGACCTCTGTGACTAATCTCAGCCCAGAAAGACACCCTGTCAAAATGAGAAACACGGATGTTGTGTGCACAGCTGCTGACATCCTGCACTCTTTGCGAGGAGGAAAAATCCAGTCTGGAAAATAACTCTCCCTCCCACCTGAGATCAAATGTGTTGATTTTTCTTTGAGAAATATACACCCTGGCAGCTTCTTCTCACTTCCGCACAGCCAAATGAGCTGTCACCAAGGACATTAAGCTGTCATCTTCAGAGGTTCCTCTCAAATATGCTCCGGTATAAATGTAGATGCCCTGTCACAGTTATTTTATCAAGGCTAGATGCAAAGATGAAGCCATACATGCGGTGTGATGCAACTGCTCTAAACGCCCCATCCCATCCACCGCAAACTAGAAAACATCTCCTCTCATAGACCACTATTACACAACACTGCAGCACCAGTGCTTGAAATTAATTTGCTTCCTGTGTACGAAGATGAAGTGCACCTCGTTGTGAATAATAATGGCCCACATAAGGCTTTCAAAATGATGGATCTGCTGTTTAACAGATGACGGGTGAAAGTTAAAATTTCATCTTTTTGACGTTGTTGCTCTGATAGCTGTGTTGATGCATTAGTACAAAACAGTAAACAGAGATAATTTGCTCTGAAAATGTGGATGCTGTGATGGCTGTTGACATTTTCAGATTGCAAAGGGTGTTGCTCTAAAACAGTTCAAAGGTGCATTTTCATTCCACATGATGTAAACCCACCTGATTTTACATCAGTTTGTAGTTTTAGACTCAAATTGCTTATGATTCCTGTTTAAAACAACACTCACCATCATTGAACATTTGGAAGTGCTTATTTAAAATAAATGTGATCATTTATGCCAATCATTCATGAGCTTTCCAATAAAAAAATCTTCTTTTGTGGTGCCTTCAATTATTCAGTGAATACTATACCCTTTCCTCACATCTCTAAACATGGAAACAATTCCTCGTTTCTCCTCCCTTTCCCTCTGACTATATTGCACAAAGCCTCCGTCTTCAGAAAAAGGTCGAATCATTTTTGCTCGTGGCTAAGCTCGTGTCAGGCTTAAGACACTAATGTGTCCTCATTAGCCGTCCTCGCCAAACGGAAGTCGCAGCTGGAAGCAGGAGGTGAGCTCTGCTGGTGACAGCCACCCCATCGTCACCCCCACCCACATCATCACCACCACCTCAGGCCTGTCAGAGGCCAGGCGAGCCCTGGGTGGCAGCTCACACACCTCTGGGCTCTTCCTCATAGCTTATCTTCAAAAGATCAAAAGAAAGCAAAATGTGCTGTCGTATGTGGATTCTATTTTTCGTCTTTTTTATCAGATATGAGGGGGAAAATGCTCCATCTGTGGCTACATCAGGTCATTTTCCTTTTAGAATCAGTATACTGTATCACTTCTTTTCCCCTTTTTCCATTTTAATGAACTGCGACCATTTGAACCCCAAGATGAAATCGCATCTGCACATGTGGAGCTTTGCCTCCCAGGATAGAAAAAGATTCTTCTTTTTCATGCTGCAGGTGCATTTTCCACAGAGATCGGCTTATTGCCTCAGTGCAGATCTGTGCAGGAATAAAGATTGCTCCTGCCTCCCTGACTGACGGGCCTCGGCATTTATTTCAGTTCTCAGCAAAGTCAGCATGAAGAGATGCCCCCTGGGTAGGTGCGCAAACTTGATGCTCCAGGATAACAAAGGAGACAAGAGCAGGAGAAGGAGGACACAAACTACACCAGACAGTGTCAACGAACTGTCTTGAGTATTATACTAACTTAGTTTGCTTGTAAGTTAGTATAATTTTAAATTACACTAAATAAAAAAGCAATAAATACCATAAATACTTCAAACACTGCACATGTAAAAATCATATCTTCCCGTACAATAAAAGAATCATTCATAACATAGTCTTTTATTTTAGAAACCAAATGTGGTCATATGGAGATACCCAAAATGGAGCACACACGATAAATAAAAAAAAAAAGACTAAAATATACAGTATATTCAGTGCAGGACAAAAAATTCTATGCAGTTGAGTGATAAATAAGATTGTGATTATAACAACACCCAGAACACAAATTAAAAATAAAATGGAAACATTTTAAAAGTTTGAAAAAGTTGTTGTATAAGCCGATCATTAGCTATGATTGTTCAGCTTTTGGTCACAATACAGTTGTCATGAAATTTAAAAGTAATCTCTTCGTGTGAAACTGAAGAACTTTTTTAATACAATGATGAAATAGAAGAACAGAAAAAGAGTGAGGTGTTTTGATTCTCAAAATTGAGCGTTATTTCTGACATGGTGGAAACCATTTAAACAGCCTTGGTTTGTACTCATGGAATCAATACATTTACTGAGAGGAAATATATTCTAAACTTTAAATACTTTGCTGAAAAAATGAAAGGGTTCTCCTCACCTGACCCGTCGTCTTTTATTACAGCTGTTTGTGTTCAGGTTGTTTGCACATTTACACGTTACCCATCGTTGCTGTCGCTGCTGCTCCGCAAGACTGAACCAAACAACTGTGACTCACAGCTGAGACAGACAGAAGGACAAACAGACAGACAGATAGATAGATGGATAGATAGATAGATAGACAGACAGACAGACAGACAGAGATAAATAGATAGATAGATAGATAGATAGATAGATAGATAGATAGATAGATAGATAGATAGATAGATAGATAGATAGATAGATAGATAGATAGATAGATAGATAGATAGTAGTGAAACCCGAGTGTCAGTGTTCTTTTGTTCTCCCTTCGTTTATCGAGAGCAGAGATGCATGAATGAATGGACACAGCACAATAAAGTGACAGGCGTTGTGTACTAACCTCCAGCTCAAAATAGTCCCACAGCCTATTCATTCCTGCTTGAATTTGTTACTTTCAACCATTTTCAAAAATCATTCTTCATTCCTTTTATACACAGAGAGAGAAAGTGTTTGGATTAGCTTCTCCAGACTCATCGTTTTCCACAATCAATGGTTCATCCAGTAGTTCTCAGGTGATTGTGCTAACTAACTCTAGCTACCAACCCAGTGGACGGATGAAAACATAACTTTTCTCTGTGGGAGTAATTATTTGTGAAGACCATTTATTTTCCAGCCGTACTTCCTCCCCACCTAAATGCTGCCCTTTTATTCAGCGTGATAAATCAAAATGTCATCCCAGTATCTCATTCTGCAGCTGCTTTAAACATCAGGAGACGGTGAGTTTCACCACTATCTGAAGCTATTTCTACATCCTGACGTGCAATTGTACCAGAGGAGGAGAAAGCAATGCTGCTCCCTCTTTTATATTCCATTATGCGGAAGTGTCGGTCACCGAGCAGTTGTATTGGCATGTCTGCACGTGTGTTTGCATTAACATCAGTGCGCTTCTCACCACTGAAACTGCAGCACTGTGCTCTTTTTTGTCTCTCTTGGATTTCCCAGCGCAGTGTTGATGTGGCTCATAGTTATTCCTGCTCACTCATTCATGCAAACCCTCTCCTCCTCACTCTCCTCCTTACATATCTCCAAATATGCGCCCACTCCTGTCTTACTTCTGCACCCCCTCCCCCGCTTTCCATCCTCTCTCTTGCAGACTCAGTCATCCATAACTGGTACATTGGTGGCTATTCTTTGTCCATGCCTGATGCTCGTCGGCTGTTCTCAGATCTGTCTCTCCCCTAAGCAACGGCCCAGATGAAATATGTAACTCTTTTCATTTTTTTTCCCCCAACACTCTCTCTGTCTTCCTCCACCTTGTATCAAATAGTCATCCGATTTGTGTTGTGTCGAGAGCACCTTACACAAGAGTCTAAATTTACGCCCTCCCAGGCAGGAACCCTTTGTCCTGTTCGGCTCAGGCTCATACGTCTTTGCTCTGTCTGTATATTTAGCCTAGCTCATTGTTGTTGCATATGTAATTTCTCTCAGATCCCAGAAGGAGATCACGCAGCTCAGGAAGCTCCCGTGGGTGACGACGGGGCAGTACAGCAGGCAAACAACTAGGTAGGGTAGGGTAATGACCTCCTAAATGAAGCATGTGCTTGTTTTATGCAGCAAACGGTCACATTTTCCTGTTTGATTTAATGATGCGCTCCTTGTTGCTGCAAAGCTTGACCTGGCGTTTTTTATGTACAGATGGACGGTCAGAGAAGGAGCAGCAGCAGTTGCTGCGTGCAGTGTGGACAGTGGAACCGTTTGATGGTGCCCCCTGAATGAAAAGCCTCTGTAATTGGCTGCCATTACACAGTGCACACCTCCCAAACAACACAAGAGACACATTCGCGTGACCATTTCACGAAACTCAGCTTCTGACAAATATGAAAGGAGAAGGTTCATTGTTCATTTAAATGTAAATTATGTATTTATCAAAGGAAATGTTCACATTTTCATGTTCTTCTTATATAATGTGGCTTTGCCAGGCTGTGAAAGGCTCCCCTGTGTGAGTGTTCAGTGAAATTGACAGCTGTTGAAATTTTAAAAGCTTCTTTTGTTGTGTTTTACAAGCTTTTCCTGTAATGGTGCTGATGAATGTGCTCACAGTTCCATAATTTCATCTATTTTTATCCAAGAATTTGTCATATTTAATTCTGTAATTTGGATAAAATGCAGTGTGCAACTAATGGATGTGGAAAATCCAGTTTAAGCAGGCATGGGTTCACACACACACACACACACACACACACACACACACACACACACACACACACACACACACACACACACACACACACACACACACACACACACACACACACAGAGGTACATTTCAGGTTCAGCAGGTAAGCGTGATCATTGCACAGGATGCAGCTGACAGAAAAGTGTTTGTTGTAGTTCTCCAATCTTCTCCACGTACGACACCATATCCTTGCCAATGTGTCTCCCTGAAGTCAACACCTGCCAGCCCGCGCTGAGGTGTGTGAGGTGTGCGCCGCTTCCACACTCGATCACGATTGTGAAGATGACATCTGCTATCACGATCAAGTGTTGGAAGCTGCCAAGTTCCTCCCAGGGTGAGTTGTGTCTTTGTCTTGGCCTGTTTCTCTTTTTTCCACACTTGTCATCACCTTTACCGTGTGTCTGTGTGTGTGTGTGTGTGTGTGTGTGTGTGTGTGTGTGTGTGTGTGTGTGTGTGTG
>BJFM01000840.1:16264-36206 GCA_016586285.1 Arothron firmamentum
GTGTGTGTGTGTGTGTGTGTGTGTGTGTGTGTGTGTGTGTGTGTGTTTGTGTCTGTGTGTGTGTGTGTGTCTTTACACTTATTAAACTACAGATTGTAGTTAATAACATTTACAATATCATCACAAGATGAAGCAACATGAAAGAGATTATTAATGCATATTTCTGTTATGGAAACAGTAGTGTTGAAATCTATATTTCTATTGATATTCATTTAGTTGAAATTTCATCAGATTGGTCTGAATTTTGAAGAGTGTCACTGGTGAACTGACATAAATCAGCTGTGATGCTCAGTGGTAATGATGCGCAAGCCTACATGCTGACATGTCTACATGTCTTCTGGATATACTACCAAGGTCAAAAATGTGACCCGAGTGGGCTCTTGTAAGAGTTTCTGCATCATTCTGGAATTCATCCAAGTTGTTCTTGTTTCAGAACTTAGCATTGTTGCTAGCAGGAGCCATCTTTCTATTATTGCATTTCCAACTGTAGTAAGACTTTGAAAAGGCCAGAGGGGGGAAGTTATCTTTTTCTACCACAATGGAGGCAAGGAGCACAAAAGCAACCAAAGTTCCTCTGCTGTTTGGCAGCCTGGTGCAGGTGTCGTGACATGGATGCAAAGCCAACAACATGAAATGGTGAAAGGGGCCATGCTGTAGGGAAGACCTGCACAGTGCATATACAGTATCCTCTCGCTCTCCCCAGCAGACGGCTACCTGAGGGACGGTGGGTTGGTCTGATCCCTCCTCCCACGAGTCTAATTTGTGCAGGTTGCTTTTGAATTGTGCAGGAACAAAGTCAGCTCAGGGGGGCTGGCATGTGGGAATCGCCTTTCCTCTATGCCTTTGGTCTTGACACCGGTTCATCTATGTTCTTCTGTTCTTCCAGCTTCCCCTTTGCCTCAATGTCAGCCTTGTGTTTGTGCTTAGATAAAATGACAGCAGACTGAGAGGTGATGAGGTTAGTGGGGTAAACACGAGTGCAACAAATAAAGGCATCAGCAAAAGCAAACTACTCTGATGATCTGAACGTTTGCCTGACACAGGTGCCTTCCTCTGCCTTTGCCTAGACTGTCTTCATGCTTGTAGGACCTTTAAAGGGAAGCAGCCCTGGTTTGAAAGAGGAAAGCTTCTGGAGTTGTTTTCCCAGAAGTCGACAGGATGAATCAACAATACTAAGACTGCTGGGGGAACGAAAGTAATGTGCTGACACTTCCAGACTGTCAGTTCCTACGAAAAAGGAGAATCTCTCTCTTAGACAAGTGAAGAATAATCATCTGTCACTTTAAGAAGCGTAACGTGCAGAGCTGAAATGTCTAATTCCCTCTGCAGATGAACGTCTCGGTTTGCTATTGTATTTAGTATTTTTCATCTACAGCAAGAGAGGAACTCCTGTCCTGATACCTGCGCTGCAATCACACGCCAACTTACAACTCTCCAAGAGAAGAAATAGGAAGATTACCACATATACACTGGAGGTGTGACAGCACTCAGCATGGACCCCGGAACATCAGAGGGCCAGTCCATTTTCGAGATGTGAAATCCCCCAATATTTCAAACACACTTTGATGTTCAGAAGCTATTTTAGGGCATATCTGACCTCAAATATATCACACTCATATTCTTCTGATGATAGTTCTGAGAGAGGCAATCTGCATGGAAATGTAATCAAACGTTTGGTTTACTTTGTCTATTATTCTATTTTATTTCCTCATCTCCTTTAAAACCTTTTAAAATTTTTGCCTCGTGCTTTTTTAAGTGCTGTTGCCAACAACCAACCTATATGAGGCTAACATACAGCACATTTAGGTTTATGTGAGGATTTTTATTGTCAGTCTGAAGGCATGACCCCTCTGTGGGGGTTGGTTAGATTAAAGACATAAAACCCACCTCACGACAAACTTTTTACAGCTGCTTCGTTCGGCCGCCGCTACTGTGCAGTTGAAGGCTGCAAATGATGCCAGCAGTCTAGGATGGCAGCCAATATTTCTGCCAATACCGACAGTGGCTGGAACCAGAAAGACATGGCCAAGGGTGAAGACCAAAGCGATTTTAACGAAGAGGAAGGAGACAGCTAGAAACCTGCACCCGGCTATAATCCTGTAGTGTACAGAAGTCCTACCTTGTTAAAAATTAAAAAAGGAGCACAACACAGAGATTTTTAAATTATTTTTAAGCCGTGAATAAGAAAGTCAATGGAAGCCAGATAGAAGTTCATCACAGCATCGGTAACGATCTGTGCTGCAGAGGAACGGTCCATAAATCAAAGAGACTTCCAGCTGAAGACAATGGAAAATTAAACAGAGTAATGGAGTGTGGGCATAAAGTGAATAAAAGCTTGCATCACGTTACACCATGCAGGCGTATTTATTGCCGCTGACAACAGAAATCCTGCTGAGAACATGAAGGGTTCTGACCTCTGTTTGGAAAGAGAAGAAAAGACAATTGTTGCAAAACAGCCTGTGAAAAGACTCCAATTAGATTAAGTCACTTTTGATGGAGCTCTTCTACAGATATATGCCTGTAAATACTTAACAAATGTACCAATATTTTAACGTCTATTTACGCTCACAAGCTGAGACTCAGGACAGCAGAGCAACACTACCAAAGATCCCATGAGTGCGATGGGAAATCCATCGCCTGGAGCTGCCAAATCCTCAGTCAGCGTGTCCTTTATTTAACCAAAGAACAATATCTGCTGTTTAATCACACTGTCTAATTGCACAGCTTTGTAACATTTAGGACATGTGGGCTGAGACGTGTGCGGAAATACACGAGGCAGTTTGACAGGATGGATTGAAATAAAAGGAGATGATGGGTGATGATTACCCATAAAAAACAGCGAGCTGCAGACAGTCATCAGACAGCTTGACTTGGCATTTTTGTCCTTTTCATGAAACATAATTTGTCTTTTTATGCATGTATGGGGGCGAAGCTCCCTGTAATGGAATTAAGCCCGATTAATCCAAGTGAATTGTGTGTTTGAGGTCCCAGTCAGTGCTGAACATGCAGCCTCAGACACACCTCTGGAGGTGGATTTCTTATTTTACACTTTGAAAAAGCGTGAAACCAAGTCAGACATGATGATAAACATGGTGCTCCGCAGAGCTCTGTCGTCTCAGAAGGTTTGAGCTGAGACCTGGGGCCTAATCAGGCTTTTCCACTGCATCTATGACTCACCTCCTCTCACCTTTAAATACCCCACACTTGCAAAGTTTGAAGTGAAATAAAGAATGCCAGACTGCCAGAGAAACTTTTTGAGTTATGCTCCTTGAATTTGACTTTTAAAGGCAATAACCGATCAGTAATATTCAAGAAAACTAAAGCTTGTGTTCAACACTGTCTGTTCATCGCTAGCTGATACATAAATGTCTTACCCTTTGGTAAATAAAAACACAGTGACTGGTGTGTTACGTTTAATATACCCTATAAAAAGGACATCTATTAAGGTTGTTCTGACAGTAGATTAGAAATGATGAATATATGTATCAAAAGGATGTGGTTGTTGAGGTTGCAGTGAAGAGTGATGCAGCTCAGTACGATGATCCGTCACTGTGTCCTGTGCTGATCGATTGTGTTGGACGGTGAGAGAAGATGGACTGTCGCTGTCTACAGAGGAGAGGCATCCCACTGTTGGAGTATGATGAACCAGCAGCAAAGGGTTGTGACATGCACCCAGTCATCTTATAGCTGGAGCTGTGCGTGTCCACCAGGGTGATCCCCTTCAAACACACAGCTGTCCTCCGCGCTGTGATCCTGCACTAATCCAGCAGAGAGGGCCTTACTTGCTGCCTGGCACCGGCGCATCTGCTCGGAAACCTGCACCTCACACAGCTGCTGCTGTTAGCGCCACCATTAGCAGCGGGGGTCTCTGCACCAGATGCTAGGCAGACCACGGCCATATTTATCCAGTGTTATTTCAAACAGTGCTGCCCAAGCTCTTCCACTTCCTGCCCCCGGACCCGTGAGACATACAGCACAATCTGTAGGGTTGTTCTTTTAAATAATTTAAATCCTTCACAGGAAGCTCAGAGAAGTAAAGGGCAGACCCCATCAGTGCGAAAACCTGTGCTGTATCCTAAACCTGATGGCCCAATGTCAACATTCGGCATGTTCATTTGTCCCTGCAAGGGACAAATGAACAATTTAAACAAGGTTTTTCACCTCTTACAATGGGTTCCCTCTCTCTCTGCGTTTGACTTTTAATTTGGTCGATTTATACCAGTCTGATCTTACTCTGAAAGAGATAAATAATAAAGAAAATGTGATTGTGAATATAAACATTGTTTGTGTTCAGAACTGATTTTTGCACGGTAAAGTACAGCACAGTGATCTCGAGATCTCCATTCAAACTATTGGCATTAAATCTCTTATGAGTCATGATGTCACAACGAGGTAAAAACATCTTTTGAAAAGATCCCTGCATGAATTATCAGGTTACATGAAGAACAGCTAAAAAATCACCCATTCCAAAATATGAAGTGTGTTTATGAACACTTATTTTCGAGTTCATGAAAAATGCAATTCATTGTTTATTCTCTTTAGCAGCTTTGCTTCAAATATCCCTCACCTGTTATGTTCTCGAGAAGAACACCAGAGCCTCCGGCAAAAAAAAGAGATGCCAGACCTTTATCAGATTTGTGCCTAAGCTCAAAAAACTCAAATATTTGTTATAAAAAAAAAGTGGTGGGAAGAACAAAACAACACAAGGAAATCTAAGATGAAATAAAGACAAACTTGTAGTGTTGGAGGAGCTGACAGGAGCAGAATGCAGATCAACACAGTTCTGTGATTGGAGGCTGAAAACTGTATAAATATTCAGTTTTCTCACTGCAGCACATGTGCTGAGTTTGTGTTACATATAAAGTTGACTAGCTGATTATAACTTATCATTTACATGTGAAGCAGAATTTGTTACTGGTGTGTTTCAGGAACCATCTCTGTAACCCAGATATTACATGTTGTTCTTTCTCTCTTTTGCTCAGTTTGTCCATTAAGGGCACTAAACGTCTACCGCATGATAACCTCTGATAGTCCTTCCTCTCCAGAATGAAGTCACCCTGACCTCTCTGCAGCCTGTATTCACCCCTCATATAATCCCACAACAATGGACAAAACAATATTAACGCACCGAGAAGCCCGAGGTCCGGTGCAGCCTATCACTTGCAGGCAAAGGGCCTCAGCTGTCATTTACATGCTAATGGTGTTATTGGAGGGGATGAAAACAGGACAGGGGGCCATGCTGTGCTGCCAGTTGAGGAGGGTTTTGAGGGAACATGGCACAGTGCAGAGCATACAAGCAGCAAGTGTGGAAACCCATCTGCTGGTCCTCATCTGGTCCACCAAGTCCATTTACATGCTGCTTAATCAGACGTGCCGGATGCGCGCTCCTCCTCCCCTTCTCCTCTCCTTTGGCACATGGACACTGCCAGGGCCTTTCAAACACAAATTAGTTAGCCTCGCTTGCTAAGTGCCGTGCACCTGGTTCAGGGGCACATTAAATGGTTCTCGACTGGGAGATTGTGCTCATCCACTGTGGGCGCCGAGCTGAGCCTCAGTAGCTGGGTGTTTTTAAGATATTCTGCACTCTGTAAGTTATTCATATGCGTGTGCATGTGCTTCAAGGCTAAGGCATAATGTAGAAGTAACCTTTTATTTTCCACCCACACTCTCAGTGTGTGGTGCATGTGCATGCTTACTGTCCCCTTTTTAAGATGCGATTCAGAGGTTTGTGTGGGCGTTCTGAAGCCCAACGTCAGCCGAGCAGAATAAAGGCAGAGAGCCAGTGACCACACCCACTCCTCATCATCTGTGCACGTTAACATGCAACCCCCATAGCTTGCAATTCCTTATGCAAATGAATATACAAGCAGTGTGGTAGTAATAATTTCCTCGTTCTCTGGTCTGGCCATTTCTCTCAATCATCTCTTTTTAATCCTCTTTCTTTTGAGCTTCATCGGAACCCTGATGTCGCTGCTTGATGAAATATAGAGGGGAACACCATTGGAGAACGGCAATAAGACAAGCACAGAGAGCTTTTGTAAGCTTCTTCTTTTGTTCACATAAAAGGATTAGGTATATTTGAGGGCATTTTCTTCAGATTGCCGCACACATTAATGGATCACCAACGCTCATCCGGGGGTGCTATTATAGTGAAGATCTTCTAATGCAATAATTCCCCTGCAGCCCTTGTGTTTATGGTCGTTGGGCATTTAGCTTTAGAAAGCTTACGTCCCATATTTTTCTAGTCATATCTGCCCAAAGCAATCTGGGTCCAGCACTGGCCTAGATCTCTGTCTCTATTTTGGGCAAGCTTTAGACAGTATTAAATAGAGAATGGACAATGTTTTATTATTAAATTATTTATTGTTAGTGGCTTTTGTCAAATGCTCTTACAGATGACAGCCGCAGCTGTTGAGAGTGTTGTGGGACAGAACCTGAGCACCTGAACCATCTGATAACACCAGAAACCAGACGATGGCAAACCTGCCCAGTACACGAGGCAACACCTTTCACAACAGTGCAGTCTGCCGATGCTGAAGTGTCTGCAGTTTGCAGGTAGAAAATCACAGTTGTGCTTCTAAAACGAGGAAAAAGGGCTCCAAATCCATTTTCAAAGGCAAAAGCGGACAGTGACGGGAAAAGAAGCCATGAATATTTTACAGGCAGGGAGCGCTGCGGAGCCGCACTCCAGGTGACACGCTAGAGCTTATCAGAAACCCATCGGGCACGGCCGAGGCCGAGTCAGCTTCCTGATTGTTTTGTCAGGAGCCTGTTGGTGGTGTGGCCCCCGAACCTGCACGCCACCACCTCAGAATGATTATGCTGTAAATTGGATGTTTAAGCAGGCAGTTTGAGAGGGGTTTTCATGGAGCATGCGGCACTGCTGCTGGCCTGAGAAGTGCCAAACCCAGAGTACTTCTTGTTTATTTTTCTCTTTAAATAAATGTAGCGATTGCATGATTTTGCTGTTTAACAGCTCTAAAGCATTAACGCCTGCCTCTTTTCTGAAGCTTCAGCACACATATTTGGTTACAAACATTTCTGTTTAATAACATATGGATGAAGCAGGGACAGAAAATGGATGGATGGAAGGAAAACTGAATTCTGTGGCATATAAAACGTTTCAGTCTTTGCCATTCAAAGCTCACACTGGAACACACTGTGTGATACTCTTTGTAATGATCTCAATAAGTGAAATTTCTGAGAAGAACCTGCCTTTATGAGATTTCAAATAGTTCTTTGAAAGACTATTAATGTTTTCACCAGTCTTTAAATACTCAGTATAACTTCATAAAGAAATCGAGTCGAACGCTTCTTATCTTATTCATGCCTGCCATGTTTTCAATTTGTCCCTTCAATATGCAGGCTGAGGTCCTCCAGTATCTGACCCCTGCAGAGAAAACGCTGCTAAACGAAATTAAAGGGAATTCGCCCTCCGAAGGCTGCGCGTTGGAACTCATATTGAAAGGAAGGAAGAAGTGTTGAACTGACAACATCAATGCGGCTCGTGTGACTCGAGCTGTGCCAGCCGTGCTTGTAAAGCAGACCTTGAAAAAGGACATTTTCTGATTTGCTCTGTGTGTGTGTGTGTGTGTGTGTGTGTGTGTGTGTGTGTGTGTGTGTGTGTGTGTGTGTGTGTGTGTGTGTGTGTGTGTGTGTGTGTGTGTTTGTGTGTGTGTGTGTGTGTGTGTGGAGCTCTCCAGTGCTCAAGGTGCCTGCCAGTTGAATGACTTTGCTGCGAGGGATTAACAGTAACAGGATCTCTTCATGAAATCTGTCTGCAGCTTCTTATTTCAGAATGCTGAACTCCACAACGGTGTGTGCCAGCGCACACTCCCCTGCGCACACAATCTGTATAAAGACTTTTCACACACTTGCGTCACCATCCTTTTAATTGCGCTGCCTCTCCTCTGCCTGTCGCTGCATTTTCTCCGGGCCTTTTCTATTCTCTCTCCTGTCTCCATCGTGTCCTACCTGCTGCTCTCCTCTTCACCCTTTCCATGTTCATATTCGTCTCTCTTCTAACAGTTATATACGCTGACGGGCATTTCCCTTGGCTTTCACTGCACAATATAATGAACATAATCAATAGGAACAATGCAGCGGGAGGGCTTCAAGGTAAGCTGGGAAAGATGCTCATAAAACCATCTGTGCATGGGAAAGCTCGGCACCAGCAATAAATCTGTGGTTATCCATGAAAATAAATGCTACATGCAGGCAAAGGTGATTCATTCTACGCAGTGGTTCTCTTCTTCCACCACATCGCTATGGTAAAATCTGCTGGTTCCTCTATTTTGCGAGGAAGAGGTTCTTATGAAGGACTCAGAAACAGAAACAAAGAGCGTCTCTCATTTTGACATTTCAGAAGAGACAAACAAACCCAGCTAAAGTAATGAGTCAGCCGCAGCACAGCTCACACTTCTCTCTCCTGCCCAGTCGGAGTGTTAGTCATCTGCGTGTCAGCTGCAGGAATCGAGGGTTGATCTTTAAAGATTCAAAGTTAGGCCAAAAGCAAAAACAGCGAGAGGCAGAGGAGCAGGGAGAAACTTGCACTCAGTGATTAATAAGTCATAAACCCACAGACAAACTCAGGCATTACAAGAATTAATTTTAAAAAAGGCTTTTGGAATGTTTTTAATGAATGGACTTGCCCCAGAGCTAATGTGTTTTAAGGCCTCTAAAAGATGAGTGGAAGTGAGTTTAATCTGAATGGTGCCGACGTGCTGTATGTGCATTATTAAGCGGTGCATGAATGCGGGGCTCTGAGGGGGAGCAGGCCTGGCTGCTTTGGTTCTTGGCTTGCTTGTGTTCAGACAGGTTGAACCGAGGTTCATCAGAATAATGCTCCTGGTTCGTCCAGTCTCCCTCCATTACACATATTCATCTCACCAAACACCTTTAAGACAAATTCAAGACTGAAGCTGCAACCAGAGACAGGTGTTCACCCAACAATCAGCCGCTACATTAAGTCTGGCCGTGACCTCTGCCTCCAAGTGCAAGTCTGACCTTTTTCCTCCCCTCTTTTCTGTTATCGCGTGTCAGCAGAGGGCAGCATGTTGAGTGGCAAAAGGAAAATCTGAGTCAGGAAAAAGGGATAAATTATGGTTTATTAATATGAAAATAATGAAACTGTCATAAGAACGACATAAGAAGTTTTAAATGCAGTAGGAGGGCCTATGTTCAGCATATTCATTACAGATGGAGGATCTTCATTCCACCCCCAACAACTGCAGACTTAAGTCTTTTGTTCCATCTAATGTGCACACATAGCAATACACAATGTAAATATTTCCATGCTTTTTAAACAAAACTTTCAAGGAAATTAAGAGATTTTTTTGAAAAGAAAGCCTGTCTACATTTCTGACTAGTTAGGGGCTTTCTGGCTAATCCTGTTTCGAGTGTATTAATCATAACATCATGTCCATTTGTTATAGTCCAACACTTATTTGGCATCCTAATCCTTGAGCTTTAATGATATTTATACAGTCAGTCAAATGACATTGTTCTGCCTTCTGAACAAAATACGTCTCTCTAACTGTCACAAGACATTTCACAACCAGGACTGCTCAACAACTCAGTATCATTATTATATGAATCTGCATAAACTCTATATACCTCAAACCCTCTTTACTCGATTCATCGTTGGGACGACTTCTTTAACCGCACCTGCTGACCCTACCGTCCTATTTAACTGTGGGAAAGTGGTTTTAGAATAAGGGGTGTCGCTCGGTTCGGCTGGCTGATACAGTACAGGATTGTGC
This sequence comes from Arothron firmamentum, assembly GCA_016586285.1. Classification (NCBI taxonomy): domain Eukaryota; kingdom Metazoa; phylum Chordata; class Actinopteri; order Tetraodontiformes; family Tetraodontidae; genus Arothron; species Arothron firmamentum. The sequence continues at coordinate 26,026 of BJFM01000840.1, forward strand.
TTCTGTTTAACTCTTGATTGTCGAACACCCATCTACCTGTGCAGCGCCGACGTCGTTGTCTGCCAAGCGTAGACCCGCTGTGCTGCTAATAAGTGTGACAAAAAGGCCCGCGCCTGCAGCTCGCAGCTGAGCAATTAACAGGTGAAAGGCTAATGTGCTGTGGGCTCGTGAGAGGTAGCTAGCCTTGTACTTACTATGCTCAAGTGTCAGTATTATTATAATGTGTGGGTGCAGCGCCTGACCAGAGAAAAGGAATTGGCAGGCTTATTTGCCACTTGGATACTGGATCGCCAGCATTAAGAATGTTAGTTTACTTCCTGGGGAACCTATAGAGGTCCGACTACCTTTGCTCTTGGTCCTGGTACTGTCTCCTGCGTGAATACCATGGAATTCCTCCAGTTGTCGTGTGATGGATGTGCTTGCTAATCCTGTGCTTAATTCTCCTGTATCATATTAGGAAATAGGAATTCACTCCGTGCAGGAAGATGGACAGATAATAGGCTGTGTGTGAGTGCATACATACAGTCCACAAACACCTGCAGAAAAAAAGAAAAAAATCAGTTTGAAATGACCCTGTAGCACTGAGGACAGGTTCGTGTCCGCTTGGTGCGGGTAGGATAAATCCTCGTGCGTTACTCTTCACGTGACAGCTGCTGCTGACCCACAGCTGGGGTCCACGGTGGAGCCCTTCCGGTCTTTCACACAGTTGTTTCGATCTTTTCGATGATCTCTATCATCGATTTGGAAGGTGACAGCAGGGAACAGTCATCGTGACCCCAGAGGCTGCCGGGGCTGGAGTGCCCGTCTGTGCTCAGCTCGTCTTCTTCCTCCTCGCTCTCGTCCTCGCAGGACTCCAGGTAGTGCAGCCCCAGCGCGTTAATGCCAGAGTCTTCGGAGCTGGATGGAGATGAGCAGTGGTCCATTTTTGGGCCTTTGACCTTGTCCAAAGGAGAAGGGCGTTTCTCTTCCTTCTGCGCCCGCTGGACCGGCTGCGTGGGTGGCAGAGCAGTGGGCTGCTGAGCTGCCGGTGTGGGCTTCGCTGGGGGCTGAGCAGCGGAGGGATTTGGCAGGTTCTGGGATTTAGCGAGAGCAGGGGGCGAAAGGGCAGGAGGCTGAGGCAGCTCTGGCAAGGGAGGCGGAGAACGCTGCACGTAGCACATCTTTCCGTTAATGCGCTTCACAACGTAGTCGTCCACAAACAGATCAGAAATGATGCAGTACTTGGGGGACTCCAGGTAAGGCGGGGGCTGGAAACAGGGGGCGAGCTTCAGGAAGCGCTCGGCCAGAGAAACGGACAGGTCTATGGAGTGACTGTGTTCCGCCCCTGCAGGTGGAACGGCGGTGCTGGGCAGCTGGCACACGTTGGTCATGGGCTGGTACACATACTTGCCTGGATTGGGGAAAGAAAAAAAACAAACAAAAACGTCAGTGATTAAGATGGTCTTTCTCCTTCCTTCCCACCTCTCCAAAAATGGCATTCCTGTTCACAACAGAGCCACATACAGCAGAGTTTTTCCAATGAAAGTGACACAAATCTTCCCTGAAGTCAGATTTTGGATGATCCGACTACCGCGACAGGTGTTTTTACATCAGCAGAGAATGAAACGAGCGTGTGTATTTGACTGTGAGTGGGTGCCTCTCAGGATGAATGAACCTGACTCTGCAGTTCCACTCAGCCATTCTCTCAGCTCATTAGTTTACTTTCCAATTTTGGATCCAAATGGTTCTGTCTGTGATCGCGAGTGCACGAGCAGCGTCTCGGAAAAAAACGCTCAGATTAAGCCTCCATATGGTCAATGTTCATCACAAAGAGGAAACACGAGGAAAAGCAGGTGAAGGCGGAGCAGCAACGGAGTCGCTCCAGTTGGGAATGATTCCTGAGCTATCACATCAGGAATGTGTGCCTTCAGGCGGCGCCTGCTTCACTATTTGATGAGTTGGGAGTGAGTAAATATTGGATACTACATTTACTGGGTTGCTAGTTGCTAATGTGATGAATAAATAAAGCAACTAGAATATTCATTTAAAATGTGGAAAAAGCAGTGCCCAAAGCAGCACAAAATACACACATACAGTATACTGTTATCAATGTGCGCATCTGTATGTGCTCACAAGTCCTAGAGCATCCAATCAGGGGCCGTAACCACATAACATAACGTAACATAACAACTGAAGACCCGGCCTTAATTTAGAGCCATAGATTAGGATAATGTGTGTCATGTGTGCAAATTTTGCACACACCTTCTGTGTGAGACTGAGGTTTGTACTCATGCAGCACAAATGGAAGGCAGAGACTGCTCCCCTATGTTTCTCATTCTTGCAGCCCGCTGCCCTCAACTCTGAGCAATGCTGCCTGAATTGTGTGATTCAGACGCGTGTTTAACCGGCTCCCTGCAGAGAGAAAGCACTGAAGATGACAGGCCGAGGCATCAGTTGCTCTCCCTCCACGTCCCTGTCTATTGAACACTCGAGTCAGAATTGCTCTTCCTAGTTTATGCTGAAAACCGAGGAGAGGACGGAGAAAAGAATAACAAGGACTAAATTCGCATGATGGGGAAACTTGAAGCAATGAAAAGAGCCCTGGACTAAATCTTTATCTGTATTTCTCATAAAAGGAAATCTCAGAGAGCAGAGGAGCTAACAGATGCTAAAGCAGTGGTCCTCAATTTGATGAGAAAAACTTAATGGACCATATTGAATCTGAAACAAGCGCATTCAGCCATACAAGATATTGGCTATGAATGAGCACTAACGCCCCAGAAGGTAACATTTGACATTTAGTTGCTACCATATTACACCTAATTGCATTCATCCATCTGTAGAATTAGATGCTAACAGCGTACACATATGCACTCACAGGAAATAAAATACAGACATGATGACTAAGAGCCCACACACTGGTTGTCATTAAAATCCCTGCAGACCTGGAATTTAAATTTTATAAACAAGTAGTGAGCTTATTTATCCATTTACATTTTAGCCACATCATAAAGTAAAAATTGTTCTGATTTGAAAGCTCAATTAGGCTGATATTAGTCGTCACATCAAGGGTTTTTCATGATAGCAAGACAGCGTTGGATGTAATTTTTCTCTACTTGTAGCATGAAAGTGCCAGTAGCATCTCTGGCATGGAGGTTAGAGGAAGAGGGGGTGGGAGGGTGAGAATGTGAGGATGAGAAGGAGAGCCAAAAATGGAGGAGCAGCTGGGACCAGATGAGAGCGGTCTGCTAGAGGAGAGAGCAGAGGTGATGACAACAACAGAGCGGAAACTCTCCACTGATGAAACCTGCAGACATTCCTCCATTTTACAAAGGTTACGTTGTGGTTAATTAGCTTAACCAACAGGAACCATTGCAAGTATCCAAACACTTTACTCTTAAATGAACGGCGTCTAAAATTAAGTGCATTAAGTGACCAGTTTACTTTATATAATAATTGTGTAAATATTTCAGTGTCACTTTCCGCTGATGAGACATCATGTATGCGCCAGGGTCCACTTTGCAGCCTACCTGTAAAGATTTTTAATTATCCCTTCAAACTAATAGCATGATATTTTCTGCTTCCACCCGTTACTCTGGTTATAATGCAATTAAGGCTTTAGCCTCATTCCTCCCAGATGAGTCACACAAATATTAACGAATGGGGATTGATTGACTGAATCTCCTTAAAACTAATATTCACACTCAGTGTCTTGAAAAATCAGCCTATCTGCTTCCTTTCACCCACAAACATGAGGTCAGTGTTCCATCACTCGACGTGTCAGGTGCATTTTTATGAACAGATGATGAAACATTGAGGAGCTGTATTGAAGAAGCATGAGTGTGAATGCTTTGAGTCATTAATTTAGAGTCAAAAATAGGAGCCTCTCTGCAGACCCACCACTTTACACCTACTGGGCGCTGAGAAAACTCAGCTGCAGAGGAATCATGGCAGTTTCCCACTGAGAGCAGCAGAACCGACCAGAATAACATGCAGCCACGGGACATGTTACGCCATGAGTAAGGCGAATGACTCCACACGTTTTTGTTTTTTTTTAACCCGAAAGAACTTTCATCACATTATTATTAATTACAGCTAATGGCAACAGCTTCACCGTGGACAGATGGAGGCCATTGTGGGAGATGTCGGAGAAAAGGCAGAGACAAAATATCTGCAAATATCTGGGTTGGAATCCTGATCTAAAGGCTGAAACCAACAAGCGGCGTTGTGCAGTGAAATTCTGATTTAAAGTGCCTCCAACTCAAGATGATGTGACTCCATTTTAGCGCGCCCTCCCTGCTCTCTCCGGACCCCATGGCTGCCTGATGGCTGCAGGCTGCTTTATTACAGGAGACAGTTTCTGTAGAACGTTGCACAAAGCCTCAGAGAGGCTCTCGCTCTGTCTGGAACTGTGTTAACACATTTCAGCACTCTACGGCTAGGAGGGAAAATCACCGAGGTGGAGGATTAGCGTCAACAAACTCAACATAATACTCAAGATGAATGGCACGGGGCTGTGACATTTCAATATCAGCTGATATGTGGGCCTCAGTAGAGGCTGAATCATTAGCCTTCAGCCTGTGCTTTTATTGTTTTTTTTTAGGGGGGAGGTTTGTTACAGTTCAGCGCCAGCTTCATCACCAGCGGGCCGAGCGGATTCCCTCTAAATGTGCACCTCCGTTTGGACACGGCATGCTGGTAAAACCACAGCAACTGAACAATTACTTTAGCAGACTGTCGTCATTTATCAGACGCAGCTGCAGCCCGTCTGGCCGCTGGACACTGTCTGCTCACACACCCGCTGCAGTCTGTGCTGCAAAACAAGGAGGCTGCAGCCAGGACGGAGGAAGTTTCAGGTTTCAGTGGGGGGGGCGGCCTGTCCGGTGTCATGTGAAACTCCCGTTCCTCTTTCATTCCTCCAGCTGACTTACAGCCAGGAAATCTGTCATCACAGTGGGGAGAACATTCTGGACTGTTTTCCATGTGTATTGTGATTTTTAATCTTTAAATCTTCAGGCTGGGAGAGAGAAGTTCAGCTTTCAGGCAGGAAGGTGCAACCCCACTGGGGGCTGTTGGGATAAATATGCAATCATCACCGATTTATCAACACTATTGTCCCAGAGTATAATTCAAGTCGGTAATGAGCCTGTTACAGGGCAGACACGTTGGCTTTCGGACAAACACTCGTAGATCTACTTTATACGAGTGTCACCAGAGGCAACAGGAGCAAACAAACAGATTTTGAAAGATTTAGGCTACAACAGCTAGAGCAGGCTCAGACCGCTTCTTACTGATGAATGAAATGTGTGACACTGTGTGAAAGCAGACGGCAATCTGCAAACCGAACATTTCAGGAGGAGCCATTTGTATGTGGACTCATGCTTTTGTTGTTCAACAGTAAATAAATGCCAGTTTGAGAGGGTCTACCCTCCACTGAGCCAGGCCTTGATAGATAATCCATGGAACCCAACAGCAACAACTAAATAAATAAAAATAGAAATAAATAAATAAATAAAGCTGTTTACAGGAGATACAACTGGAGCCTATTTTATGCAGTGGAAGTACCTGCTGGGAGCCTACGATTATATAATTGGAAGACTGTGGGTGATAATTAGAACTTGAAAGGTGAGACATGATGGCTGAACATTGTGCAGAATATCATACTTTTCCCAGTGTATCTTGTTTTTAATGGAGTGAAGAGCTGTAAAGGTGGTGTGTGTGTGCGCGTGAATAGTGAATGCGCCGCTGGGAATAATTTACCTGAATCTATAATTCTGCAGCAGCTCTGCTACCAGCTGAACCCACGGGAGGACAGACAAAGAGCTGTTATTGGCTGAACCTGAACCTTATTTCATGTTCTTAAATGCTCAGGCTTGGTGGAATTTAGCCCTAAGAATACAGATTGTGAGAAGTGAATACCCATTCTAAACCTCCAACCTTTTTCAAGGCTCCTGGAAAACCTGCAGGGGAACAAAATGGAGTTTTCAAATGCAGCCACATGTTTTGAGGTTGTTTTGCTGTAGATATATTTAAAAGAGAGAGAGAGAGAGAGAGAGAGAGAGAGAGAGAGAGAGAGAGAGAGAGAGAGAGAGAGAGAGAGAGAGAGAGAGAGCATAAAGGAGCAAATATGAGTCAGGGTTTATCACCAGAACAGAAGAGAAGAGAAGAAGAGGCCCTACATAGCTCTTCAGCACAGCTGGCTGATAGGTTTCACCTTCCCGCATCGAGGGGAGAACATGGAGTTTGGCACAGCAAACCGGAGCCGACAGAGTCGGAGACGGGAGAGCTCATCGCTCAGCTTGGTAACTAGAATCAGGTAATGGAGGACAGAGGAGATTCAGAGCAGGTGGTTGCAGTGATGCTGTGAGCAAAAGTCCTCATCAGACAGGACATATCGGCAGTGACACTAAACACAGCTAATTACCACAAATGAGAGGTTTGGGCTGATGCTGCCGACAGCTGGATCGCTGCCTCCTCCTACGACAAACTGCAATCCTGCCTCAGCCAAGTGTTCCGTTGTGATACAACCAAGCGCAGCACAATGAAAGGCTGGTACGACGCAAGCAGGAGACAGATTTTGCTAATTAATTCATGTTTTCTTCTGAGAGCATGAATTAAAAAGTGATGACTGAATTAAAAACGGTTTTGTTTGCACAGGATGTGAGAGAAGCTGGGAAATGAGTCACAGGTGATCCCTCTGCCCTGCTCCCCAGTTAAGATAATGGAACAAATAAAGCTTGCTGATGTAGACTAAATACCCGGGCCTGTCTCACTCACACGGCCTTTGAGTTTGTTTTTGCATGAAAACCTGTTAAAGATTTAATTAAACATGGAGACTAGTAGCATTCCCCCATGATTAAAGCATAATTATCAGCTTCAGGAGAGGTTTATACTCCAGGCATCGAAAGAAGGTCTCACTCTTTCACAACATTTCACTCTTTTGCATCTGTGGTTATGCTGGAAGGAAGTGCAGTACATGCAGAAGCACGCCGCTGTGCTTTTCCCCCCACTGAGTGCCCTGGATCTGCCTGATTCAGGCTTCCGTGCTGGCTCTGCGTGCACACCGAGCCAAACCCGTGAACTTCACCGGAGAGAGATCTGAAGGCGAGATGCTCCGCTGCGATTCGGCTGGCTCTTTCCTCTACGTGACGAGTTAAAGGAGGCGAAAGGTTCCGCAGCCGTCGTGCAGCACATTTTCAGCCAGATGAATATTTCAAAGGATGAGCAAGACTTTCCAAATCTAACAACTCTGAGTAGGCCTGGATGAGAAAGGAAACGTTAAAAAAAAAAATCCACATCTGACAAAAGAAACTGTAAAATGAACCTGTGACTTTCCGGCCATGTTGGATCTGTGGAATTGCTTGGCCCTCTGTGGAGAGGGGAAGGCACCTAAATCCACTGATTACACAGCAAAGATTACAATGCGACTTGTGCAGTAGCACACTGTAAGCCCCGGCTGCCCGGCGCAGCAGAGGGGGTGGCTGATTGTGTTTTACACTGATCTGAGGATTTTCAGGGAAGCCAGAGCCTGGATAAATTAGGGCAGCACAAAGAGACGGACATCCTGTCGAGCCCACGTGCATGCTAATGTGATGGCGGCGTCCCACTGTCAGGTCGGCAGTGGTTCAAACGGAGGCGCCGCCAGCAGCTCTGAGAAAATGTCCCTCGACCCGTCTCAAAGTGAAGAGAGAGGAGCTCCTCTGTTAGCAGCAGGATCTCTCTTTTTTTTGCATGCATTACACTTTGAAATATTGAGCTTTCATTATATATTTAAAATGATTAATACCTGAGTCTCCCTTCACATAAAATAAAAACAAAAAACTAATTTGGTGAGAGTGCATTTGACCGTTTCAGTGCTTATATGTGATGCACTAGACCAAAGCCTGCTACCTGCATTTGGACCAAGTATGTGGGATTGACTAAAAATAAACCTCAGCGGCCATCGCGACGAGGAATTGACGCGTTTGAGTTGACCTTCTGTGCAGAGGATGGAGTTATATATCAGGCTTGTTAGTGCTGATAAAGTGTTGTTGCTTCTCTTTCATTGTTTTCCTCCACAGGTTGATGATAAAAAAAAACCCTCTCATTACAGGCAGAGCTGAGCATCAGGCACTAATGAGTGAGTCACCAAATCCCCAAAAGAAACAGAGAAATAATTCATGACTTAGTGTGCAACTCTTACACATTTGTGTGTGCAGCCACATCAAGAATCATCACGATATGATGAAACCCAATGGTTGTCTGTGTGTGCGTGTGTGTGTGTGTGTGCGCGCGCGCGCGCCTTATACAGTATGAAAGGAATCCTTTTAGAGACAATTCTAACATGTTAAGCAATCAAACACAAAAACTTATTTCAAAAATTCGCCCTGACACGCGCAAACATAGGCTAGAAATGCGCCCCCTCCTGTGTTAAACTACATAAAGAATTCACAACAGGGCGTCTATCTAAAGGTTACTGAGTTTAACCGAATTCCAAAAGCTGCAGTCAAGATTCGACATTAAGAATGAAATATGACCACTTGGGGCAGTAAATCTAAACAAGTCCTAAAAGTCGGTGGACATAAAAATCTTAAATCTGTCGGTTCACAAATTGTGCTGCAAACAGTTTCATTGCAACGGGGTAATATCAGGTCTGTGCGTGGTCGACGCACAGCCGTGAACATCACCCGCCAGCCTGCTGTTTTAATTGTGAGACACCTTTGTGGCTCTACCGAAGCTGCCAGTAGGAAACTTACAGTGACACCAGCCCAGATGGCAGCACCAGTGCAGCTTGAAGCACTTCCCGTGGCTGTGCGTCGCGCAGTTGGAGAGTCCGTCGCACGGCAGGAAATCTGGTCTCCCCGCGCAGCTCTTGGCCAGAGCCTGCGCCTCGTCCAACTTCTCGCTCTTCGGCCACCTCTGTGCTCCCGAGGCGGCCATGCCAACATCTCCCGGATTAAAAGAAACGAAAACCTCCGTGCAGCTTCCGTCGGGGGTGAACTATAACATAACCGAGCCGCTGGTTGACGGTCCACGTCACCCCTGGAAACGTTTCGGCTGGACGGCGAACGGAAAAGACGATGAATCCGGAGCTGCTCAGGCAAAAGGCGAAACCATCTTCCGCAAAAAGTAGAAAGGCGTCAATTTGCGAGGGGAAACGGCGCAGTCAGAGCCTCCCATGGTCGTGATCCACACATCTCTTTATCCACCCCTCGCGTCAGGAAGCTCCGCTCTGTGCGCCGGTGACGCGCGTACGGAACAACGGCGCGCATCTGAAGTTCACACAACGGGAGGAGTCCGAGCACAAAGACAGCTGCTCAGCGCACTTTCAACCCGCCAGAGCTTCACTGCTCTTTAAAATATAAAACAAAAAACGCAAGGGTCGAAATTTAACGGTTGTGCTCTTAAAAAAAAACCCAAACTATCCGCCTTTCAAGGTTTTAAAATCTTCTGCAATGTGTCAACAATAACGAATTAAATTGTTCCTGATGGAGCAATTCTTGCTCCATAAATCAGGCTTTAAATAGTGAAAATATTCCTTCAAAAATGGCAGAGGCCAGAGCGTGGCGCCGTGCTGCCTAATCCAGCTCCTCGCTTTGGAGGCTTCTGCCGCTAGATGGCAAAGTCCTCTTCAGGCATGGACCATTGATTTGTATTGTTTCTTCTTCTTCCTCTTCACAGCCTAACGTCTCAGTTGTCCAGTGTCACTGCCGCAGCTGGGTCAGCACGGCCCAGAGAGCATCCCCACACCACGAACAAGACCTTCACTCTTCACTGACAGACAACTGCAACCAAAGCAGATATTAATTGACGCAACACACCACAGGAGTGATCAATCACGTATAATTACATGTGAAGTGCTCCAAAATGTGCAAAGCTCTTACATAGAACATAGAGAATTACAAGTTTTACCCCCTCAATATGGTTAATCCCCATTGCAATCCTGTAAAATCAATGTAAAGCTGGTTGTAGTATAGGTGAAATCCCCCTTTGCATTCACAATTGAAAAATTAGACACAATTACAAAAATATGGCATATTCACATTATAAAGCGTGACAAAGGTGCAGTTTCTTCATTAATCCCAGTGTAAGATTTTCTTCATGAAAGGATCTGTCTGCATCCTGGTGATAATCAGGCAGCAGCCCACAGACTGACAGAAAGAGCCTGCGGGATGTTATTGCTGCTATTACTGTTGGTAAAGTGCATCTGCTCCTCTTGATGC
>BJFM01000840.1:36258-49001 GCA_016586285.1 Arothron firmamentum
ACACACACACACACACACCCGCTCACGGTTACGCTCAGGGTCAAGTCTGTACTGTACAGACATAATCCACCAGATGGGGCGTAAGTTTCATTGTTTGGGTACCAGGGTGCAAACAGACTCACTTAAAATTAAAAAGAGAGAGCGATTAAAGCTGAATATTTTGTGGTTAAAGCTGGCTGTGGAGCTGCTTGATGTCATTTCTCCATTTGTGGATAGGTGGGCTCCCACTGGCCACCAGCCTTCTGAGGAGGCTGCAGGGCTGCAGGTACGGCACGTTGGGGTGGGCCTGATGGTAGTGCTCCAGCCTCTCCGCCAGCCTCTCCAGCCCAACCGTATGTGCGTAGAACATGGGCCCTCCGCGGTGCCGAGGCCAGCCGTAGCCGAAGACATAAATAGCGTCGATGTCTTCGGGCCCGGCCGCTATCCCTTCCTCCAGGATCTGGAAGCCTTCATTGATGAGGACAAAGAGACAGCGCTCCAGCACCTCCTGCTGGTCGATGCGCCGCGGGACCAGGCCGTGGCGGGCTCGGTATTCATCCAGGAAGCTGTGCAGCCAAGGGTCGGACTTGGCCACGCGGCCGCCTGGGTTGTCATACTGGTACCAGCCTCGGCCTGATTTTTGGCCAAAGCGCCCATGCTCGCACAGCAGGTCACCTAGAGGGCTGTACCTGTGGCCCCGGCGGACCCTCGCAGATGTCCCCGTTAAGCTGCTCTGTGCTAGACCGTCAGCCTTCCGGACTCTCCAGCCCACGTCCAGCCCAGAGAGGTCGGACATCCTGAACACTCCCATGGGGAACCCAAACTCCTCCAGCACCTGGTCGACCAACTCAGGGGTGGCTCCCTCCTCCACCAGGAAGAAAGCCTGCTCCAGGTATGGCTTCAGCATGCGGTTCCCAGCAAAGCCGCGGCAGTTCCCAACAGCCACGCTGACTTTGCCCATTTGCTTTCCCAGCTGCATCGCCGTGGCTACGGCCGTGGCGGAAGACCGCGGGCTGTAAACCACCTCCAGCAGCTTCATCACGTGGGCCGGGGCGAAGAAGTGCATCCCCACCACCAGTTCTGGGCGGCGCGTCTGACAGGCCAGGTGCTCCACGTCTAGCGCGGAGGTGTTGGTGCACAGAAGCGCGTCTGGTTTGCAGATGACGGACAGCTGCTGGAAAATCTCCTCCTTGAGGGCCATGTCCTCAAACACAGCCTCGATCACCAGGTCGACGTCAGCCACAGCCTGAAGGTTTTCGCTGTAGGTGATGCTGGTGGGTTCAGGAGTGGCCCCACTTCTCACTGCTCCCCGCGTTAACATGCTGGGGACAGCTTTCTTCGCCTCCATTAACTGCTTCGCCTGGGTCTCCACAGCAACCACAGACAAGCCTGCCTGAGCCAGGGCTACTGTAATGCCTCTTCCCATGGTGCCAAGACCTTCGGGGAAAAGGCTGATTATATTAGAGATAGCAAGGAGAGAAAAGCCATATTTTATTTTTCTGAAGCTTGGCATTTTAGTGCACGTGCCAAGCTTCACATATTCTGTCACGCATGCAATCTTCCTGCTGCGAGCAGGGCTTATCTACGTGGCAATACAAAGAAAAAGCAAATTGAAAATTGCGGCGCGCTCACCGATGACAGCTGCTTTGCGTACAGGCCTGGGTTTGCTCGTGTCCCAACGGGCTCCGCTGGGGGTGCTCCACCTGCCCACGGCTCTCTGAGCAAAGAAGAAGTACTGCAGGGCACGAGCCTGGCCGGAGTGGAAAAGTGTAGCCATCAGCTCCTTCTCCCGCTCCATGCCCTGAGCGTAGGGCAGCGTGGCGGCCGCTCGCACGGCCTGGACGCAGGCCACCGGGGCTATAGCTCCACGCGTGGCCCTGCGCACCTTCAGCATCGCTTCCTCAAACAAGGCGTCCAAGTCAGATGCTGCGGGACATTTAAAGCTGCTAACGCGGCGGTCGTCAACGGACTTCCCTGGAACAGAAACATACAAAAGAGCAGTTAACAATCTATTTTGTCAGCATAAATTCCTTCGTTTCCATCAGCATTCTCTCATTTCTCCACCTGGTCTCGGTCTGGAAGTAATAATTGACCACAGGATCCGCAGACGCACCAGCAGAAAAGACATGCAGAAAGATTGAACAGATCATCTCAAGATCACAGGAGGGACCGTGCCGGTGCGAAACTAAAGTTCACCTTCAAATTTAATAAAAAGCGGTGGCTCGAGGCAAATGAGCTGGTTAATTTAAAACTGAGGGCAAACAGGAGATAATAAGGAGATAAGAGCTAATTTGGGGAAAACGTAGAAATGTGAGAGAACACCAGAACAATCATTGGAGCAGAAGAACATAACAAGTTTTATGATTGCTGTTTAAGACTTCGATATAACAAATCTTCTTGTCTGCAGGGTGTAAGAGATGAGAACAGCGAGAGTAACCAGGAAAGCTGCTCTGTTGCCGATTGCTTAAGATTAGATTTGATGGTTCACGTTTAAAACTAAACTGGCCTCCCATCGGACTATAAAATAAAGACAGGATGTGGAAGCAAGCTGTGTGTCACCTATATCTGTGACAGTATAGGTCTTGTGTGTGAGACCCCGCTGAAGAGGGAGATCTGACTGGTGCATACTGGACATCTATCCAGGAAAACAGACTGAAGAATTAGAGTCTGCTTGACGATTGGATTTGCTTGTACACCAAACGCTGAAACCAACTGGGTTAAGTAAAGTCCTCAGGAAAAATAATTCTGTTTGATATAGGTCATTTCAGCCTGGTAGAGAGAAGGCAGCCTGAAGTCTCATTCTTATCTCCTACAGATTGGACGTGATTACATGATGCAGGGGTTGGAATCCTTTGCAGCGCCAGTGATTTATATTCAGTCAGGGGTCTGAGACACTCCACAGAAACTGGGCCACTACAGCGAAGCGCAAAGCGGCAGAATTCTGAGCACTTGTCCTCCATTTAATAAATAATAAATAAATTTACCACATTAAACAGGATGAATAAACACCATTGCCAGTCATTTCATTGCACTCACACCGACGGGATGCTGCACAGCAGGCGGTGCAATGTGATTCCCGGTGTACTTTAGGAGGGCATTATTGTAGCGGTTAATCTGTAAATGGTTGAGCCGTGTCACTGGATTTGTTGTGCAGTGTGAGGAAAAGCCTGCCTGTCCTGACAGATGTAGCAGGCAGCTGTTGCAACTGCTGGGTTAAAAGAAAAAAAAATGCGTTAATCTCATCACCAGCAGACACTGGAATCTGTGCATGAGCCCACAAACACGTCGCTTTAAATACACTAAATACTGTATGGTTATATGTCAACATAAACACACACAGTATGATGCTGCAGTTTTCACTTTGGAAGGTTCATACTTTATTCATCCTCTGCTGATTGAGTCACTAACTGCGGATCTCAACATCGCCAACTTCACTCTGATGGAAATCTGAGCAGGTTCTGATCCTCTTTCCTGAACTCTCTAACTTGCGGAGTGTTCTCTGACTCACTCGGGGCCTCGGCTTCACCAGCACTCACCCACTCAAACCCATCTTGGCAGCGCTGCTTGGAGAAGTAGCATTAATAATGAAAACCTGTGATTGTCTTGACTGTACAATGCTGTCAGAGGTGTAAGCCTCAGCATTTTTTTTGTTGCTGATACAACGAATGTGCGACATGGAGCATTGAGTAGGATTCTTGACATCTTGAAAAGGTCTCAAGTAGGAGCCGCCAATGTCAAGTGAAAGTGAAAATGATCTATGCCCTCAAAAAGAAAGAAGAAATGTTTTGTAACAACTCGAGTTTAGAGTTGATATCTCACTCACAATTCTAGAAGGGCTAAAATACTGTCGAAGGTTTGACATGTTTTTGTTCTTTTTTTCTTTCCATTTTTGTGGATATGAGCTGGTTTCCAGTACTGTTTCTACTGTTTCTACTTACTGTCTGGAAAATCCAAAATCAAACATACATGTCAGCCTGTGATGTAACAATAAAAGTACAGCTTTGTTCAAGTTTGTCTTTTGTAATAAAGGGAAAAAAATTTGATGTGAAATTTGTTGATTTAGGTGTTAATTTTCTAGTACAAAGCAGTTTTTTTTAAGGCAATAGAGTAAATTGGACCATGACTGATGCAGAACTTTTATATCTTATTTTTAAATAAGCAAACAAGCAAATCATTGCTCATGCTTGTGGGGAAAATAAGTCCATAATCATGGCTGAACTGTCTTCACAGGAAAAATAGTGAAAACACAGTTGAAGACACATAATAAATCCACCTCAGTCTGTTTAAATTAGATTCAAAAGTCTAAATGGGTTACTCTTTAAAGACCGGGAAGTCTATCTTTGAATAGATGATTGGGGGAGGACCTGCTATTAATATTCCAGGAAAGTTTGTCCCTTTTCGCCCTCCTGAATAATACAGCAAAAGCAGTGAAGACATCAGAGCGCCTCTGACAGGGCCATGAAACATTTATAGCTTCTGTGCTGGAAGATCTGCCTGTCTTGTTTTCTGCTTCCCCCGACTTCCACGAGCCGTATGTCAGCACATCTTGATGTCGGACCAGCCCAGAATAACTGCTCTGGGTGGAGCGTCTCCTCCACAGTGAGGAAAGAGGAGCTACCTCATTCTTCTTGTTCCCTCTCTTTCTTTTGCCTCACCTGTGACACTCAAAGCAAACTTCACAGCCACATCCACGGTGTTGTGTTCGGTCACCTGATCCACAATTCCAAGCTGCAGCGCCTCAGCAGCGGTCACATGGCGGCCTGGACGAGACAAGAAGGGCATAATCAGTGGAGAGCATTCTCTGTTTGGGTAGTTGCGATACACACTAAAAATGTTTGTTCTGTACATTTTACCATGCCAAATGAACTCATATCAAACTGTTAGAAGAAGTAAAACTTCTAGCTTTAGTTCAGAGCTCTTCTGCTCTCGAAATTAACACTATAGACTGCCCCCTGCTGGGCATCCGAGGGAGATACAAACTTCTCAATCTTACTGGAGGAATCGTGCATGTGGTTTGTTTGTAGCAGAACAACCTTTACCTAAAAACTGTTGAAAATTCAGCATTATGATGACTTTCAGAGAGCATAGAGATGTTGAAAATATTTTCATTTTGGGTGTGAATAACAGTAACACAAAATGAAAAGGCCTTGAGCTCAGAAACCAGTCTTTGATAAATGCATCCAGATTTGACAGCAGATTTATCGGTTTGTCTAATTTTAATCACAGTCATTTTTCACTACAGGGTTTGTGCCAGAAGGATTAATGTCAGGGGTAAACCCTGCCAACGGCACTGGATTTTTAAATCATTGCTCACATCAACATCTAAAATATTAAATGCCATCCAGGTCTTAATATCAATTAAACACTATATTTAAAGTCATAATTATTAACCCACTCTCATTTTTAACAGTAAGTATACTTGACAACCATCTGCATGAAAATAAAACTCTTTTCAACGTCTTTTCAAAACGTCTCAAATGTCTAAACTTTTATGACCATCTTTAATAGTCTGACAAGGTTATCTTGTCTTTGCGACCTGTGGTGATGAGGTTTAGTGCAGCTGGGACTCCGATGAGTCTTGGCAGACGTTGGGTTCCCCCTGCAGCTGGCAGCAGACCCAGAGTCACCTCTGGAAGCCCCAATCTGGCCTGAGAGGACACAGAGCCATGATGAATGAATGATAAAGGACCGACGAAGAACAGTGAATAATTACACAGGTCTATAGAAAAATGATCTGGGGCAGAAAGAGACAATGAAAAATTGACCAACTTTAGAATGTGAGATTCTATAATGACACCCAAGTGCCAACTCAAGGCCTCCGCCTAAAGCACTTCCTTCTATGGCCGCCACCACTGGTTTGGTTGCAGCCTCAATGGCATGGATCATTGGAACAAGCGGAGGGCCTGACATATTTTTCCCAAACTCCTTAATGTCCGCCCCTACAATTAAATTAAAATGAAAGATATGATGCCATTAACGGGGGCCCAAACCGAACACTGTAAAAACACAAGACGTTATCATTTCAGGTTTCATTCGTTGTCTAAGTGTCTGCTTCTTGAGCTGCATCTCTTTTGTTTTACACTGCAGAGACGACATAAACATGTTTATACCTCCACAAAAGACCCCATTCTGACCACAGATGACCACAGACTTGACCTTTTGGTCACCCAGCGCTCTCTTCACCGTGTCAACGATGCCCAGCCTCACTGCTGCGCTGTAAAATAAAAGACTGGGACTTTTTACATGGAAAAAAGGCAACTAGTGAACATTTATTAATTAGAATGTCAGCTGTCAACAGTATGTGAATGCTGTAGCCAAATAAAAATATTGATTTTTTTTATTTCACAATGTGTGTAACTTTTATCTCAATTACCTTTAAAGTTTCCATTAAAATATAGAAATATAAAAATTTCAACTTTTAAAATGCTTTTTACAGAAGAAGAATACGGAATTTCATACATTTACTAATATTAGTAAAATGTCTACTCGAAGTGTTGCATTTCGCTACAATTTAGATTGTATTTTTGCTCAATCCTGTTATTGACATAGGTGATGAACAAGTCCCTCTGGTGCCACCTACTGGTAAATAAGTATACAGTCCGATATTTTTTTTTTCTTTATCAAGAACTAACGTTCTTAACTAAACTAACGTGGCACAGAAACGTGTAATTTAGATATTGCACAAGTACAATAATAAATCGATTTGCAATCTCAGGTGTTCCTGCAGGTAGCTTTAAGAAAGGTCAAACATACTTTCTTCACTCACCTCAGTGCGTTTACAGGCGGATTCTGCAGAGTAATCAAACCAACAGAACCTGAAACACGTCTAAACTGCGCCATTATCCGGATCAAAATTTTCGACTTCTACGTGTCGGCAAAACTGAACTTTGTAACTTTTGTCTTGCTTTCACAACCTTTGGCACAGTTTACCTAGTTTACCCTGCACATATCTGCACAGATTTCTTCTGTTTTGGTTATTCAGGACATTTTCGCGGATGACCGCCCCCA
The DNA here is from genome assembly GCA_016586285.1 of Arothron firmamentum. Classification (NCBI taxonomy): domain Eukaryota; kingdom Metazoa; phylum Chordata; class Actinopteri; order Tetraodontiformes; family Tetraodontidae; genus Arothron; species Arothron firmamentum. The sequence goes on from BJFM01000840.1 coordinate 43,246, forward strand.
TCTGGACAGGAGGGGAAGTCGTCATAGAGTCAACGGTCGAAGGATAGACCCCAAAATTTATCTGGAGCTGAGATTAGATGATATGAATAAAAATAACAGATATTTGAATAATGTTGATAAAAAGCAGATTTAAAATTGAACTCCTCTGGATCTCCTTGCTGCAAAGGTTTTATATATACGCTATATTGTAAAACATATACTATCTATGCACGGATCGGGGGACTGAAGTGCGTTTCTGGATTGTTTACAATTAGTGGGCGACGCTCCTCACCAGCAGATGGCGCCCTCGATAACTGCCCTAGTCGACAATGCCAAGCCCCGATTTATCACACGAAGTACACCGAGACAGAAATATACCAGTGTTTCTAAAGAAAACGATCAAAATGCCTTGAATAATTAAACACTAAATCAAGACAAGAAATTCGTAGTTAGATGTCAACAAAATATTAAGAAAAATGAAAATATTTCGCTGCTGCCACATTTAACCACACGATGGCAGTAATCTAAAAATGAGGATTACAGCTGCCGTTAGACATCAACGAAGAAGAATAAAGAGGCAAGACGTTATCGTTGATCTGTTTCTTTCTCTGACAGCAGGAAGGAAAAGAACACAGAAAACAACATGCGCTCCCTTTTAGGACTCATATGTGTTATCGTTGCAGCAAGTTTTTATTTATATTCGCTATCTTCGTACCTTCCTGCGGGACCACGACGGCGACCTGTTAAAACTGCAGAGAGAGAGCATGTGGGAACAGAGTCTGAGCATCCTGACCCCTCTGAGGAACCCAGCAGGTTTGTACTTTCACACAAGCAACTGACACGTTACATTTGACATGTTTTCATTGCTTAAAGAGAAATTTATGTAGTAACAAGTCCAATCACGACACTACATGGTCACAAAATACAGTTCTTCATTTTTCAGGTAGTCTTTGTAAATTTTATTAGTCTGCTGAAAGATTACTCTGTGTGTAATTCTGTGTATTTAAATGGGTATTTGTCATTGTAGATATTTTACACTGAAATTTACAATGTAACATTGTTATCCACATGCATGGCCATGGCTGGCGTGTTTCTGCAGGTTGAAGTTTCCGTCAGACTTGGAAGAACTGAGGGAACTTGCCGAGCTGCTGCAGTTTTATAGGACGGAGCACACCAGATATGTCCTGCTGCTCTTTTGTAGTGCGTATCTCTACAAGCAGTCCTTCGCCATTCCTGGATCCTCGTTCCTGGTAAGGTAAAAATAGTTTCAAATTCTCTCTGTACTGCGGACTGCGGATGCTGACATGGTTTAAACTGTATGTTATACATTGATGTATTTTTGCATTTTCCCAGAATAGCATATGCAGTTGACCTCTTTAAAAATATAGATGAAACAGTAAAGTGATGCCAATCTTACTTCTTTGTAGCAGTTTGTGGCTGTTTTTTTCTTCTTATTTTTCCGTAATTGAATTTGCACCTCCACATACCACAGCTCCCATCAGCCAGTGGCCCCACTTTAAACAACTCTTAGATCCTATTTCCATATCGATACATTTATTAGATCTGCATACCAGACCTCAATACTGCACAGACATTAGCATCTTCTTACATTTGTCATTTTACAGAACATTCTAGCTGGAGCTATATTTGGCCCATATGAAGGACTGCTGCTCGCCTGTGTGCTCACGACTGTGGGCTCCACCATGTGCTACCTCCTGTCCCAGGCCTTTGGGAAGCAGTACATTGTTAACCTCTTCCCTGATAAAGTCTCCATGCTACAGAGGAAGGTAGGCTAGTGTTGGACCATCGGTCATTCTTTGAAGCCTCTATACATTTTGCATTTGACCTATACATCCTTACTAATGATATTTACTGCATATGTGTACAAAGCAAAACTTGCTCCTATACTTTTATACATGCAGATATCTCCATTTTTCCTATATCTTCCAGGTTGAGGACAACCAGGATTGTTTGTTCTTCTTTCTGCTATTCTTAAGATTCTTCCCCATGACTCCTAACTGGTTTCTCAACATGTCTGCTCCCATCGTCAACATTCCCATCACATTTTTCTTCTGCTCAGTCTTTATTGGTGAGTACAGTAAGAAAGGGCTTTTGGTCAAAAACGGTAATCAAACCGCACTCATCTTCATCTGCTTTGTTAGGCCTCCTGCCGTACAACTTCATCTGCGTCCAGACAGGCGTCGTGCTGTCTGAGGTGTCGTCGCTCGATGACTTGGTTTCGTGGGAGCGTCTGCTGCAGCTGCTAGCCATCGCATGTGTGGCTCTGGTGCCCGGCGCCCTTATCCGCCGCTTCAGTCAGAGGCGTCTCAAACTGGACGTCAAGTCACCGAATGGGCTCACAGAAAAGAAGGTCCAGTGACCATTTCTGGGAATACTGGATTGCTCCCTTTTCATATGAACTGTGTGCACGCTTATGAAAATCGTGCCTTTTAATTGGAGTATTTCACATCTTAGAGCCATTTGAAGGTGAAGACATTTTTTTTAAAAATAAAAAAGGACTGAAACTATAGTTTAAATACAGATGTTCTTCTGGTTGCGGCGTTGGTATCTCTGTGTCTCCACATCTGTGTGTACTAAATGTGCAGGGAGGTGAGGATTTGACAGACGCTTTCCGTTGCAGTCTTTAATACAGTATTTGAGCTGCTGTTTAAGCCATGCTGTTAAACTTCTACCTCCAGCAGGGACTTTAGGAAAGGTCATTGCAACGGCCTGCCCATATTTCTGGTGGCTGGCTGGCTGAAAAGATTGTTGTTGTTGTTTTTTAATTATCCCATTTACTGCAGTATATACTACACAGCTTGTTGTTTTTTTTGTTTGAAAATCATGTTTTTCGGTTGCTTTTAAGCTCTGCTGTGGGTAATTATCAACATGTTGCCTGTTAAGCGAAGCCTTATTGTTGCTTTAAAATCCTGATGTTCGTATTTTCATTTCATGTGCTACAACTCAAGAGCAGGAGTTTTAGTGACACAAGCCCAATGCTAATCTGGTTAGATCACCATGGTGACTGTGGAACACATAAGGTCTGCCAGAGGTTATCAGTTAGCCTTTCATTTTTTAAATTTATGATGATATTCCTCTGAGTTATCGCCTCTGAGTTGTAACCAAAGCAAACAAAAAAAAAGGGGTGATGTTTTTCTGAATAGCTGCGAGTCTGTTTAACCTGTAATATGACAAAAATGCTATGAGACAACACTGTCCATATGATGGGATTAATTAGAAGGTGTATTTGTCCTTGGAGATATTTGCATCCTTTTGATAGTTTAATTTTTACAATTGGGACGCGCTACTGCTGTTCACTCATCACTTTCCTATCATCTGAATGAATTCTTTGAGTTTCAGAAGGACTGTGCACCAGACGTTGGTGCAAAGTGTTATTATCGACATCTGAAAGTGGCCGTCTGTAAAAATATTTGGCCTCTTTATTTAGGAGATGGGAAAAAAAACAACAATAAAACATTTTTTCCCCAGATATTCTTTATTGCTCAGATCCAGGTTGCTCAGCAATTCAGTTCACTCACAGCTCAAAACAACAGTGTGACCGGTACCAGAAGACATCGATCCAACTTGTGTTTATGAAAACTGGATCCAATGTCCCACCAGCAAACAGTCACTGATCACCTTGAGGTGCTCAGGACCTTTTTGGCCTGTGGGAAACGTTGAAACGAGGGGAAGGGAATCCATTTAAAAACCAGGTCCAGTGCCACAAGAAGTCTAATACAAACTGGATCGCCTACAACTCTCATGCAACACTTTGTGAATTCTCATGAAACACCAAGACCAGACAAACGACACCGCTGTGATCCTACCCTCACCCAGGTCCGACTTCTGGATTCATCCTCATATAATCTGTCATTTTCAGATGATTGTTGAATTCAGTCCCAAAGACAGTCATCCATTTGCTGTTTGCAGTCCAGATTCCCACTAAACGTGATTGGTAGTGTTCTAAAGGAATGAAAATTAAAGCAAGGTTCCCAGGTACTGCTCCAGACTACATATTAACATCAGTGTAACTGACAAGAAAACCAGATTGATGGAAAAAAAAAAAAAAAAGCCTAACACATCCGACCGCTGCGTGATTTGTCTAACAACACAACAACACCCTCAGTGATGAAACCTAGAAACACCAATCCTTGGAAGTGAAATAATAATGATAACAATAATAATAAAACTTGTCTCTACGGGCCTCGGAGCGACACCAAAGCGAAATCAAACAAACTGGAAGAAAGGCTGCACTAACTGTAGGAGAGGAAAAAGAGCGGCGAGCCCTCTGTGATACGAGAGCCCCTGGACTTCTGCTGAGCGACAAACTACCGCTGTGCTTCTGGGCCTGGGATTCTGCAGGAGCGGCCGAGGTCACCGTCGGCTCTGTGCTGCTGTCGCTGAGGTACTATACTGGCTGTCTGCGGGGGAGGCTGCTCCTGGAGCAGCCTCAGGCATTGTGTGAGTGTTCACCGGGACTCGACTGCGCCTCACCTGTCCTGAAAAAAGCTGGTGACAGGTGAGGATTAACGGTCACTGGACTTCATATTTAGGTTAAATAGTTGGTTTGTTGTTCAGCCACGAATCCAGAGAGGTAATTTTGAGAGGTACAGCAAAGGTAAAAATAATAATTGATTGGAAAAACCTATTTTCAGACCACTAAACCTCCCTGATGATTGAGGTGCAGATTACAAAGAACAGATCTGTTTTAATGCGTGACACGATTCTACATGTTTACAGAGATAGAGCGATGCTGTGGTGACAGTAAAGGGTGGGACCCCACCTTCCAGAGTCCTAACTGGATTTTTTCCAGCTTTGTGTTGTCTTGAAACCAACCCCAGAGCGCGCTGATGTCCGAGCTGGTAAATTGCAGTCTTCCAAAATTGTTTTTAAAGTGAATAAACGTAATTTAAAAAAAAAAAAAAAAATAGAGGTACGGTTGGTTAGTTTCTATCAACTGATTTTTTATATATTTATTTATTTATTTATTTTGATTCGTTGCGTTTTGAAATTTTTTTCTTTATATTTTTATCCTCTTTTCGGGAAGGTGAAATCAGTACAAAACATACACATTCAGAACCTCTTCGGGCAGGTATGCACCCCCCTCTTCATTCCTACCTAGCAACAAGAAAAAAAAAAAAAACAACAAAAAAACACAACTTTGAAATCCAATGACTTGTATGGTTGAAAAGGTGGAGTCCAGGCAACAAGAGTCAACCACGGTTTATCAAGTTCCACTGGTGGGCTGGACCTCAAGTATTTAGAGATTACCGCTGACTACTTTTTGCTTGTTCTTTTTTGTTGTCGTTTTCAATAAAAAATAAAACGCTCACAATGATCTTTTAACAAGGCATAAAAAATGTGGGATTAGAGGAAATGAAAGGTTGGACTGAGGTACCCTGAAGCCTGAGGTAGATCACAATACTGACGTGCGCACTGTTCACATCCTGATTAAAGTTAACGCGCTGGTTCACTTCACTGTTTTCCTATTTTTTTTTTTTAATTTTTTTTTTTATAGGTTTTGTTTCATAGTCTAGATTTCAAAAAAAAAATAAAAATAAACGCTTCCCTTCAAAATAATATGGCAGTGTCCCACTGAGAAAAAAAGAAAAGGACTTATTTGTTGTTTTTTTAATCAATAGATCTCATCACAAAATAGGAAAAAATAGATTCATAAATATTACTTTCTCTGTTTATGTATATATATCTTTATATATACACACACTCACGCGCGCGGGCACACACACACACACACACACACACACACACACACACAC
>BJFM01000840.1:50019-57519 GCA_016586285.1 Arothron firmamentum
GTTATCTTTTGCATTGGCACACACAGGCTTGTTAGACAGACGCATCTATTATATTAACAGAGGGGTTTTAAATCTTTTTGAGATTAGGTGCCTATAATGTGAGAAAAACAAACTTTCTTTAAAAAAAAAAAAAAAAAGGCTACACAGAGTTGTACTGTCATTTTGATCCAAAATTTAAAAAAATAACAGTGCACACTGTCGACACGTATCGAAGTACTCCTCTACTGTATTAATACTGCTAAGGATCTGATTAAGTCTTGTGAGAGAAGGCGTCCGGTGCCACTCGCTCTCGCTTTGACCTGAAATGTCAATCGCAAAGCCTTGCATACTCGTGTGTTAATACAGTGACTCTTTCCATTTTTTAGGCCTATGTTCGTCCAGGGAGACTAGAGTGAAACACAAATTCCTCTTTGCCGTTTAACTGTGTAGACATCAGTTTCCACCATTGTTTTAGATTTTTTTTTTCCCGGTCTTTTTTATGGTTATGATACGAGTGCGGCCTCTCCCGCTCTGTCTGCTCTCACAGGGCCGGCAGTGCACACAAACGCCCTCAGCCTTTGGCTCTCACATGTTTTCCCCCAAATGAAGTTCTTTGGTTTTTACTGGTGCTGCTGGTCTGCCGTGCATGTCCCCCCTGGCCTCAGCCTTTGTCTGGGCAGGTCTCTGTCCGTTTGGGAGGGCTACATTCATTGGCTGGTGCCTGCTGGAGCCGCCCTGCTGGTCACTTGGAGTGTTGCGGTGACACAGCGGCACCCTGCTGGTGCTTCTGTTCCTGCTGTTTGACCTGCTGAATGATTTCCCGGATCTTCCTCTGTGCAGTCTGTTTAAGCAGAACCACAGGCCGTGTGAGAGGGAATGAGGCTCCATAGAACAGGATCAATTATTTTCCCGTCAGAGTTTATTTACACCTTTTCTGCAACTTTTAAGTTGGCGTTGGCGTTTTACTGTTAAGACCGTTAAGAAAGCATCACAAATCTAATCTGTGGATTATTAGATTTGGGATTGTTAGTAAAAAACTATCCTTGTTCTACCTGTAAACTAACTAGCAGCTGTTAGTTTATGTGGCCTTAGAGAACGATTTTTACGTACCTGGCTGGCAAAAAAATGCCCACAGATTTTCACGACGACCTCATTTTTCTCATCCGGAGTTTGGTCCCGCGGTACGATGACCTCAGCGCTGGTGAGGCTCTGCAGCTCATTTACCTGAGGACAAAAAGACGCGTCGTGAAGCTTCGAATTACTCCTCGCTTTCACAACAGAGGATCAAATAATAGTAAACTGAAACAGTCTTGAATAAAACAAAGTGAACCAGGAGCTGTTAGGCCTAAATTAATGACATCACTGGAAGGAAAAGAAAATCAATAAAACTTCACTTGTATTTTTGCAAAAGCGAATGTCACTAATGAACATGAAAGCATTCTCAGTCTTTTAGGTATATAAAGTTTTGACTTCCAGCCTTGACAATAATTGAGTAACATTCAAAAGCAGCTCACCGTCTTGCCACCTTTTCCGATGACCCTGCCAGCTGCAGTGGAGGGAACCTTGATGTGCGTCTCCAGTCGGACCTCCTCCTTCCCCGTGAAAATGTTCTCCTCCTTCAGCTTCCCAAATATCCGACCCTGGGCCTGGAATAAAGAGGAGGGAATGAGGCAAGGAGAGACTGGGGAAAATAGAGACAGACAATGATCCAGTGCTTTTTACTATGATGAACAATCAATCAGAATCAGTTGTTCATTTCAGATTATATTTGCTTTAGTTAAATGTGCTAATGAATTACCTTAAACTGAGCCTCTGGTGTTCCAGTAATGATAACCATCCTCTCAGTAGCGTCTGGCTTTTCAGCTGGGGCAATCTGACACACACACACACACACACACACACACACACACACACACACACACACACACAAACAGATTATTGGGGCAATTAAAAGGACAACAGGACCGATCTTCTCTAAAGTGGACTGGTCCAGCAAGCATTGCTCCTTTAACACTTTGCCAGCTTTGAACGGTGACGTGTGACTAATCTGACATTTGTGTGCTCGTCAAGTAAGATGCTGCCGACACCGACAACCTCACCTTGATAGACGCACCGGCGAAATGGGCAAGTTGTTTGATGTGCTGGCCCTTCTTGCCGATCAGAGCCCCGACAGCCTGAGTTGGAATAAAAAGGTAGGCAACCTCTTGCTCTTGAGCCTGAGAAAATCAACATACAACCTAAAAATAAGTAAGCACTGAATGGTATAAGTTATGTCCCAAAAGGTGGTTTGGAGAGCCCTGATCTACCGACAGCGGTGCTGCTTCGGGGGACGTACCGCGTGCTGGTGTGGGAGGGCACTTGCTGGAGGAACCCCGTACAAGCTGCTGGGATGTGACGAGTGACCCTGGAAACAGAGTAAGTCAGATTGATCAGGCCGTGCACATACAGCACGTGCACATACACAACTCCTGCTTTTCTTTTTTTAGCATTTATTTACGTATTTATTAAGGGGGAACTCCGGGCAAAGACTATGAGTGAATCACACACCAGCTTTCTCAAGCGTGAAGCGCGTATGCACATTCTCACACGCTGTCTCACACCATTCCGGCTTGACCTCCTCAGGCAAAGACTTGAGACTTTGTTTTACAGATAAACTGACTCATCTGGGGGAATTCTGCTGCTTCCACACAGCACACACCATCATGGAAAAAGACAAGGCAACGTTGCATCTGTCTGGTTTGATTTTAGCGGCGTGTCTGGGTATTAACTGCTTTAGCAAGTGTGAAATAATCTTTGCTGGAACGGTGATGCCTAATGTAGTGTGTGCCATTCCAATGGTAAGAATGCAAATATCAGGACATACTGCTCAGTCGTTTTGTGACAAACAGCCAAGCAATCAGTGTAAAAGAACCCAGTCCCTTGGCCCAAGGCTGCCATAATTTTTTGTCTTTAACCGAGCTTAATCGCGCATGTTTTTCAAAGATGAGAACAAATGCAGAGCATACGCACTAAGAAAGGATTGTATCCTGCTGGTCCCACAGGTGGCATGGTGCTGCGAGGCCCAGCTGCTGGGGGGAGCGCTGGCAGGGCGGAGGAGAAGATTCCCAGTGCGTTCAGGTTCAAGCCTGGAATCAGGCTGGTTTGCTGCTAGGGAGATGAGATACCCGATTTAGATCAAGATTATTAAAAAAAAAAAGGGTTCAAGAGTTAAATTTTAAAAAGTTTTTTTTTTTTTTTTTTAATTGAAAAAGGACATTTTTCCAATTTCAAGTCCCCGGCTTTATTTGACTCCCTTCTTTGTGTAATATCCACCATGTTGCACTAGGTGGCCCTCATCACTCGCTGTGGACTCAGTACCCCATCTGACAGGTGCCAAAGCTGTTCTCACCCTCAGAGAAATGTAACCACATTACTCGCAACACCTTTTTTTTTATGCTCGTAATTATCAGAATGTGTAAAAGAAGAAAGAGAAAGGCAGACAGGCAGCTCTTGCTCCTCCATCGACTGTCTGCTTATCGTGTAGAAAATCTTCGCCGTGACGACGGTGGCTTTATCAGCATCACTATAATGCAAGAGAAAGGGTGCAGTGTGCGCTATCGAGCTGTCTCCTCCCCCCCAGAGGTTGACCTCTGTCCTGCAGCACGAGTGATGTCATCAGCGCAGTTTGAAAGAGGAGCCGGGTGAGAGCTAGCGGCCTGCAGATCTCAGATGGATGCTGGGAAACGCGGTGTTACAGCAGGAACACAGACCAACGCAGCGGGGAAGTGAGCGTGAGTCAGAGAAGAACACACAAACACAGACCTGCTGAGCTCAAACGAGCTCCTCACCAATGAGCCGCTCTCTCATCGTTTACTGTGATCCATTACCGAGCAGACGGCGCATGTTTGAGTGAGGCGGCTGCTAATGTAATGAATGGGGAGGGAACACCCTCCCGCTGTTTATCAGCACTCCTGTCTGACGCTCTCCTGTCACCCTGAGTCAACCGCTAAATGTCTGAGAAGCCTGCCGATGGATAACCTTTAACTTCAGCTCACATTTATCGCGGCCACGTCGTTCTCGTAGGCTTCCCTCAGCTTCTTCATGATCTCCACCTCGGCGTTGCAGCACGCCTCCAGGCTTCCCTTCACCGTGATGGTCCTCTCATTGTTGTAAATGTTTAAGTCCTGTAACCTGCAAGAAAGATCTCACACACATGCACACGCACGGGCACGCACACACACACACACACACACACACACACACACACACACACACGCACGCACACGCACACACACACACACACATGCACACACATACACATTAGTAATATGCATTACTACACAAACAGGGAACAAAGATGCTCACATTCTGCGTCTATATGCAGAAGTTAGTTGATTTCACCGTGTTTGAATGTTCAAGTGCTTTCAAAGCTTGTGCATATTTGATCAATATTTAAAAAAATGTGACTAAATAACACCAAGAAAAGACAACCTTTCAGATGTAAGCAACTAATATTATCATCAAAACAGCAACGTTTCTACTGTTCTGTTTTGTGGCAAATTTTCCATGGTTGTTCCCTCATGCCTGAAATCATTCCATTTTCAACACGGATCGGTGAATAACTTGTCAGCGTCTTGTGGCAGTTTGATGTTGGACACAGCAGCTATCTGTTCTTTTTTCTTATTATTTTATCAGTTCTTTGCTTTTTAAACTGAAGGAACCAATCAAAAACACTGTAAAAAAAAAAAGAACAATCCTCAAGTGTTTTAATGCGGACTAACAACTGTATTTTTTGTGGAGCACAAACTCAGAGTCTTGTGATTCTTATGCCTATTATCTCAGAAAGGACGCAGCAGCCTCCATGACTGATGTGGACTGTTGACTTGGTGGTGTAAAAGCATTGCTGACTTTGTTTGTGTCCATACTGTTACTACACTGTTGCAGTGGTTCAGGAACGGTCACCCACAGTCTTGCTGTCCTCCCGTATCTGACATTTCTCCACAACTCCCAATCAAAGCAGATTGAATCAGTTTTCATTAAAACTTGAGACACGCAGGAGCAACTGGTCTGATTTTATTTCCACACATAGGTTCTCTCGTGGACACTATCATTTTCCCTGATTGTTTGAGGCTCATTTGGTCTACAAAAATAAAAGAAATCATTAGCCTGAAATGAGCAAAGGTTGGTAAGCACAATCCCTTAAATGGGCTGTGACCATCCCCTCTCTGATATCACATTCAGAAGGCAAAGCAGCAGCGATGAACTCTTTACCTCTGTGCTCACAAAAACGCAGTTATGTGAACCATGCGCTGCTAATGAGCAGAGAGAAAGCTGTGACACAGAGATAAGAACGGCTACGCCTGGCTTAACAAACTCAGTGATGGCATCAAATGTCTGTGGAAAGAAGAAACCAGGAGCAGAGACTTACGAGGAGATGGTAATCTTGGTCCCTGTCTCCTCCTCGATCTTCTTCAGGTTGCGGCCCTGCTTTCCAATCAGCCGGCCTATGTAGTTGTTGCTAGCGATGATCTTCAGAGGGATGTCTTCCATCCTACACACACACACACACACACACACACACACACACACACACACACACACACACACACACACACACACACACACACACACACACACACACACACACACACACACGCACACGCACAGAGTTATGGTTACTAATGTTGCTATTTTCTGAAGAAAAGTGCTGCTAGCTATGAATATCTAACAGAGAGAACAGAGGATGTAATAACTTTAAGGTGTTTTTATATGTACACTGGTAATGTGCATACATTTGCGTTTTATATTTGCAAAAGATTACATACAGTATTTGTACAAGACATTGTAAATGTCCAATTAACAAGCACAACCAGCGTTTTAGAATTCACAAACACCAGCCTTCATCATTCAATCAAACTGTAGAAAAACAAAAGGGAGTAAAGAACTCAACGGCACAGTGGAGACCCCAGCGTGGGCTTTCTGACAGAATAGCTTGCAAGGTAGCGACTTTATAAATGTGAGATTTTTTTTTTTCCTGTGTCCGTGGCGTCCATCCCTGCAGGCTAGTTTCTAGAGCTACGGGACCGTTTCCGACAACACATTAACACAAAGACAAATACTGCTTTTGCTGAAAATCAGCAGTGGATGGAAGAGTAGGGTGTAAAAGGTGCAGGTCTAGTTAAAAGTGGCAAAGCCAAGAAGGCATGTTGGCCTGCTTCCTTAAGGCTAAGCTGCCATCACGTGTTAGCCTCTGTGTCATGTGTACTGTAGCTGGTGGTGAGTGGTCGCACCGGCTCCACCGTGAGATTAAAAGATGTGCAGGCAGGTTAAAGGGCAAGATTACAGCCATGCGGACATTCAGGTTAATCTCTGTGTGAGAGTGCATACATGCTCAGCACTTTGACAGACGCATTTGGGAAGACTGACTCACGCTTTGGTCTCATTGGCCTCTTTCTGCATGATTTCCATGATCATGCGACAGGCAGCGGAGCAGCCCTCGGGGGTGGAGTGGATGGTGATGGGCTTCTCTGCAGCACCTGCATTTTCTTTTCGATGAATGTCAACCCTGAGAGACAAAGACGAACGTGATCAGACGTGCAAAACGATCACCTTTAAACTTAACTCAGCTTGAAAAAAAAAAGAAAAAAAAGAAACCCAGCTAACAGAAACACACCCAGAGACATCGGCTTACTTGGATTGCGTCTGCTTGGTGACATTCTTGATCGTGAGACCCTCCTTGCCGATAATAGCTCCCACATACTGAGTAGGCACGATAATGCGAAGGTCCTGCTGTATTGTGCGTGGAGCACCAAATTCTCCTGAGGGCCCAGGCTGAGAGGCACCTTGATTCCGTGACACTCTACCGCCGCGTCGTGTACGGGGAGCCTGATCGGGCGGAGCAGCATCCATGTCTGCAATATACGACACCTTAAAAGAGTAGTCGTCAAACTGGTGTCCCGTCAACTTCTCGATGGCTCTAGGGATGGACAAGAGAGCATTTTTGAGAAGGGGACTTAAAACATTACAATGGAGCGTCGGCCTCGCGTACGTGACGTGTGCATCTTACTCTTTCGCTTCCTCCTTTGTCGAGTACGTCACATTCACCACCGCCGTTTCCGTATCGGTGTTCACTGCAAGAATGACAGAGAGGGAAAAACAGAAACATGAGAGTCAGAGCATGAAGGCGTGCAGGTGCATGGCAGGTCTCTAAGGTTGCCGCAGGTGAGACGTGTTGGGGTTCCTGTGGTGATCCACAGAGGCCCGTGTCTGTACCAGCGTCAGCCCACTGGCTGTCCTCCAGACACCACTGGTGCCTCTGCACACTTGCACAGCTTCAGATCTAACCTGTAGAAATCATTGAATAATTTAAAAGGAATGGTATTCAGGTTCGGAATAATGAAGTACCGGTGAGGGCTGAATTATCACTGGACTGAAACAACGTCCTTCTGAGAGAGCCTGGACTCTCCTTGTAATTTTTTAGATTTAAAATTTAAAATTCCACTTAATAAAAAGACAGATGAAGTGTTTTTCTAATAGAAACTC
>BJFM01000840.1:62519-85019 GCA_016586285.1 Arothron firmamentum
GTCATTCTGAAAAATGCACAGGAAGTTTTGACCGGACATCACACGGAAAAAGTGACAGCTCCTCCCGACAGTTCTTCAAGGAGTCATTTTCAGGATGCCTGTGGCCGCTGGCTGACCATGAGTTGAATGCTTTGTGTTTGTCTCCAGGACAGGGAGCGGCACTCCACACTACCGACACGCAGCCAGGCTTTGTTTTTGATCCAGCCGGGCTGTGACATCGTATCCAGCTTATTTGGACATTTCATGTCTCCCCTTTTCTCTTTTATTAACTTTTCCTTCATTTCCAATTTTGTGGAAACAACATAGGGACAAAAAAATAAATAAAATTCATTGCTTTGGATTAAATACAGCAGACATCACTTATAATAATCATGTTTGAATTCAATCACTACACAGATGGTTGATATAAGTGAATCGCTTTCATCATTATGCATTGTACATCTGTTGTTATATTATACCAAAACAATCAAAAATATGCTACTTACTGACATTTTTTAACTGAGTTCTTTCAAATCCATTTCGTGAGACTTATGTTAAAAATGAAATCCCTGGATAGACAATTTCAAAAAGAAATTTGTTTTCTTTTTCCCATCATGACCCAGGGTTCAAGCCAACAGCAGACGCAGACAAACTACTGTGTGATGCGAGGTTTTCATGCCATTAAAAAAATACTGTAAGGATACATATTTTTCCATGTTATTTCACATGAAAGGACAACTGTAAGCAAAACAGGCTGATTTTATTTAAATTTCTATTCTGCCTCGAGCTGTCTGATCATATATTATTGGATTAAAACATCCACGATGACTGTATTATTTTATATTGCATAAAAAGCTTCCTTAAATCATTGCCAAATAAGATCTAGCTGGAGTCCACCACACATGAGTCACAGCGCTGCATGCGGGCACATGATTGGATAAAGACCATGTGTGTGTCAGTACAAAAGCAGGAAAGACTTTGAAGTCAAACATTTGCTGCCTGGGGAAAAGAAAAGTGGTGGGACGAGACGTCAGCGTCCGGGGACAGTGTGAGGAACAAAACCCACCGCAAACTGTAGACATAATCAAAAGTTGTGCAAAAACACCGTGAATTAGAGGTTTTTGGAGATACTGGCCCTCAACTACAGAGACATGACTGCAAGGGTGACTGCACAGAAGATAAACTACTTTTTACCAATCAGCATAAAGCAGTTACCCAAGTACGGCGATGAAGCCATTTAAGTGTGTTTTAAACAGTTACTATTAGTGCTAGTGTGATTCCTGCATGTCAAAAGCCTCCATTTAAAACGATGAATGTGAAAAATGTTCATTTGTCATCAAGTTTGAGCTCTGTCTCCTAAAATAATCCAGACAGGGAGTTTTCTGGGACATCTTTTTTTTTCTGGGGGGGAGCTTTTGTTTCTGTTTTTTTGAAGGAGCGCAGGGGAGTGAATGATTAAACATTTCCCCCCCTGTCCAATGATTCAGTCTAATGAGGCTTTTAAAGGCCTTGTTTACCTTTCCTGTACTGTCATAGTCGGATCAAGGCACGACAGCAGGACCGAGCAGGCAGGCTCTCCCTGGACAAATAAAAAAACATCTGAAAAAGCCTATCGGTGCCTCGAGTGTGTGTCGAACCTCTCAAGACAAACAGTAAACACAGTGACCTCAGCTAAAAAAAAACCATCATCGTTTACACATAAATTCTTTTGTTCCTCTGTCATTTCCTCTTCCTACAAGTGTCACTGAACAACTCCCAGGGCATTTTAATTAACATTGCACATCTTTCACACACAGCTTTCCTCTAGCTCTTATTGACATGCATGAAGTCTGTGTCAGTTTGATAAAAAAGAACTGCACAGCAGTGAAAATAATTGATGACTTTCAAACTGAGTGATGATCAGGCGCTCGCTGCAGTCATACCACGCAGATAAAGTAGGAAATGAAAACCTCTGCGGCCATAAATCATCCTGGAGACGTGCAGTTTTGCCGCCGCGCGTGTCAGGTGACAACACGGCGGCGGATATATGCACCAAAGAAGCGGTGCAAACAGGCGTCAGCGTAGCGCGCAGTATATAAATGTGATCAGCAGCAGCTGAGGGACAACTGTTGCTCTTTATCCGGATCGGTGAAAAACACAAGAGAGCATTTTGTTGTTATTAAAAAGGTCAGGGCTGGTGGGGTATCTATAGAGCGGGGTGGTCCTTATATGCCGTCCTCAGACTCGTCTAATCTGAATTAACCCAATTTCAATTTAGGACCCTTAAGCTCTTAAGCGCCTAAATGCCTCGAAATCTCAGCGAGGAAGCAACAAGCCCACAATATCGAGGAGGCCCTGCTGTGTGGAAAACATCCGTCTGCTCCTGCCGCTGACACTCCAGAATGCATGTGTAAGGCCCATCCGCCACTGTGGGGTCTATAGGGTTCCTATGTAGGGGTACGAAGGATTTTTATTGTCTGTCAGAAGCTGAGAGAGCTTCCTTCTCTTCCTACAGAAGGCAAAATCCTAAATCAGTCTTAGCTTTCTGTAAGACACATTACAGTAAATACTCCACCCACTAGGTCTCCAGTTCCTCATCTCCATTTTCTTTTTTGTTGTTTTATAAAAAAAAAAAAGCAATTTCTGTGGTCGACCAGAATACCCATGCTACTGGAAATGAAAATAGCATTACTGCAGGCCCAGTGTCGGTGATTTGCACTAGCAGTCCACCTGCATGCTAAATGAATGCAGAATGAATCATTAATGAACATTCGCTTGGGTTTCATTCAGGCTTCTCAATCAAGGACAGTCTTATTTGCTTTATTCAGCAGTGATGAACTGACTGCTTCAGGAAATATCACGCTCTCGAAGGAGGAAGGCCAGAGTTGTGATGTGAAATGTCTTAAAAATCCAAGGAGATGAACTGAATGATTCCGATTGCTCAGTAAGTGGAGTTTTATGATGATTCTCATGCAGACAGTTATGTGATCTGCACTTTACTGTGAGAAATACCAAATGCGCATGCTTTCATGACTCAAAGGCAGCATTTTAAAAGTAGACGTTGCGTTATTGTATTGAACCTGGCAAACTGTGCGTCTCTTCTGCAGCACATTTCTACAACTGACAGCAGATGTGAGCAAAGCTACCAGCTCATCTCTGGGTGCAGGTGCCTTCAGAAGCTCTGCCCTGCCGGCTTACGGCAGGTGGGAACTCATCAGAATTCAGCAGGCGTATTTGCCTGCCTCTATCTTTTTCACACGTTCATTTTTTGTATTGTGTGTGTGTGTGTCGTCCCCCCCACCCATAAGTGTTGCAGCACAGCGGGGAGGCAAAAGCCATAAGGCAGGCAGATAGCCAATGGCCACGGCCCACCAGTGCCAAGCGGAACAGGTCATAAAGTCTCCCCTGCCCAGGAGCGACAGGAGGAGGTGACGAGGACTCCACAGGTTTTTGACGGCTCATGCAAAGCGAGTTCACCAAACTGTCTGATATTCGGATTACGTACATATTAACAGCTGAGTTTGTTAGTTTGTTTGTTTGTTTTCAGAAGTTGTTTATGTCGTGTTGCAGACATAAAATTGTTTTTCACTCTGGTGTAATTGTCAAATTAATTTCCAGCCCGCTGAAATGCCACAGAGTGCCCAGCTGGCACAAGACAAATTTCCTTCCCGTCATGCCTGCTAAACCAATGAAATGAATATTTGGAAACGTTCTCCCGTTATCGCTCTGAAAAAATAAATTCCCTTTAAATGAAAACATTTTGCTTTGCCACAGTGACACACGCTCACTAATCACATCTAGGAATTTCTATTTGGGTGAAGACCCAAGGTTTTAGGAATATGTGTGAAGACAAGAGAGAGCCGCAAAGCGGTCAGATACTAAAAGACAAGACCTTCATGTGAGTCCCAGGTGACAAATGCGCTGGACAGGAGAGCAGGAGCATGTTTATCTAACAGTGAATGCCTGTTTACCGGCAGAGGGAATGATTTTAAGGTCTGATTAAGAATTCTGATTAAAGGATTGATCAGCAACACCTGCACTGGATTACTGATATATTTATGCCATCAAACAGATGTTTGAAATCAACTCTTTTAAGGTGGTTAAAGCAAGACACGCAGACGCACCGGGCAGCGACGTCGTGAAGGTCTCATAGTGGTCTAAAGTGGCTGGTGTGTGGGTGAAAATGAAGAGAGCCTTCAGTGTCTGAGGACGGACAACACAAGAAATCCATTCGCACTTCTGGAGAATGCCTTAAGCCGCACCTTTAAAAAGGTGAACTTCACCTAAAAATCAATACATTTAATTCAGGGAATTTATAATTTTGTCCAAATGCAGCAAAGCTTCAACCAGCAGAAATTAGGTCATTGACATTTTCAGATGCTGACTTCCACTTCCTCCTCCTGTGAGGAAGAATAAAGTTTAAATCAAGGAAGAAGGATGCATTTTGTTCGTAGAGTGGTGCGTGGTTCGGTCCCTGTCCTGTGCACACCCAGTGCTTGCCTGCTCCTCCATAGAGCTGCACCAGTTACTGAGGACGCCTCTGAGCTCCTGTCACAAAGCACACAGTCAGCAGTGACACTGACGGGCCGCCAGCCAGCCAGCCCCCCGGGGACGCATCCTACACGCAATCACACGCACTAAGGTATAGGCATCTTGTTAGCGCTCTCCTCTAGACACACGCTAATGTAGTGTTTCTCACACACCTCGGCCCGGAGAGCTGCAGCCAGATGGAAACCTGATCATGCTGTGGTGGTGCAGTGTGGCTCCGCTCTTTGCTGCTCCTCATGGTGGTGTGCGCAGCTTTGTTCCTTAGGTCTCATCCTTTAATCTGCCCACTATATGGCATTAGAATATAGCTGGAAGGCTGAGCACGCCCGCCATAGGTGGAGGTCCCAGCAGGGTTAACCTGGATCAATACCGCGCACAGATCACTCAACATTATGCAAGCCCTCTGTTTGCCCGTCTCTGACTATCCCTGTCTCTAACCCCCTCGCAGCTACCCCACCCAGCTCACGGGCTTCACTTGTTCACACACCACCTTGTCTCAGTCCCCTCCCCCCGTCCGCGGGGGAAGCTCCGAGCTCAGAGTCGAGGCATGTGCAGCAGCTAGCAGGAGGGGATTTCTCCTCTGGAAAGTGAAACACTTGGCAAGGCGGGTCGATAGGAGGAAAACAAAAAAAAAAACCACGTCAATCACAGCTGCTGTAACAGAGAGGTCGTCATTCTGCAAACAGCATACAAAGCTTTTGGAAAGGGTGTAATACACACTGCTCTTCTAGACGTGGGTGTGAGACCACCTGCTAAGCCAGGAGAGGCATTTCTCATGCTTAACTGACGCTTCTGATCAAGGACAAAA
This sequence comes from Arothron firmamentum, assembly GCA_016586285.1. NCBI lineage: Eukaryota > Metazoa > Chordata > Actinopteri > Tetraodontiformes > Tetraodontidae > Arothron > Arothron firmamentum. The sequence continues at coordinate 67,834 of BJFM01000840.1, forward strand.
TACAGACCGACACTTGAAAAACACATCAGATGCGGTCTTAATGCTCACTTTAGGCTATTGGAAATCCAATTAGTAAACACTGAACCTTTGTACTAAAGTGAAAAAATGTAATTGTCTTCCAACGGAAATTCAGCATTGCGTTTTGATAAACTGAAAGCCGTATGAACTTGTCATCTCAGGTTTAAATAATTAATAAACAGCTGAAACGATCTGCAGATAATGAAGACAATTTTGGTTTGCAGCACCAAAACATTTGTATAATTGACTACCTGGGACTGCTGAAGAGCTATAAACATAACAGAATTCCTTTAAGAGACACAAAAACCCAAAAATACCCAGGCAATGAGACATGTGAAGTAACTGCAGAGGTGTAACCTCAATGAACCACTGAGAGATTAACAAGGCAGGTGGATTATCTATACAGGACACACTTGGGGACTGGGGGCAGTGCAAATGGGTTTAAGGTTAAACTCGCACCAGTAGGCAGTTGTGGGCAGCAGTGAGGTGCGTCTAATGCTGAGAAAGAGAAGGCACAAAAAGACCTCCTTGTCACAGCGTCATTGTGGAATGTATTACTACTAATAGTAATGATAATGTAATTAACTACTGTTATTACTAAGATTTTGCCAGATGAAGCTGGGGGTTAGGGAGGTAGTGTGTGTGTGTGTGTGTGTGTGTGTGTGTGTGTGTGTGTGTGTGTGTGTGTGTGTGTGTGTGTGTGTGTGTGTGTGTGTGTAGGGGAGTAAGAAATTGACAACTTAGACAGCTTTGGATAACATTCCCACTAATTTGATTATGAGAGGCACTGGAGGGGGGCCAGCACTGATCAATATGTGATTAATACTGGACTAAATATCCTGAGCAAGCATCAATAACACAAGTTAGGGAGCGTCAGCTCCAAGAAGAGGGAGGGTGAGAATTTTGCTTTAACGTGAGACCGTGAAGAGAATGGAGGATTTTTGGTGGATGGGGAAAGGTTTTATTCTTAGCATCTGTATCCATGGGACATTATTTGGCTCCACATCTCTGGGCAGTTTGTATTTGTCCTTATGTTTTAATTATGTGATAGAATCCGACACAAATTCAAACATGAATTATCCAAACAAACCGTCCATTGTTCATCCAACAGCCAAATCAATCAGGTTTTTAGGTCAGATTCACTAATCTGAGTCTATTCGAGGTTTTTCAAAGGCTAGAAACCCTTTGAATGCCCACACTGTAAATGATTAATGACACTCGGAAATGATCTGATTTGTTATCCTAGAGACTTGAGGGTATATTTGAGTAATTAAACAGCTATTTCCAGCCTCAGTCTGGCTCATAACACTCCTCCACGCAAAGACGACTAAACAAATCTGAAAGCACTTACTGCCAAGACGCTTTCATCAGTCCAGGTAGAAAACAGAAGCTGCTTCTACCTCTTACACAAAAATACCTTGTTGGGGGGGGGGGGGGGGTCAGAGCATCACAGCTGTCACACAGCTGCCGAAGGTGGGAATGTTACTCCCCTGAGCTGTGGGCAGTGCAGAGGCCCGTGTGGTTTCCCATCCCGGACACAGTCAAGATAAAAAGACATATTGAGGTGCAAGACGGACCAGAGTGAGAGGTAACGCAGCAACTTCCTGAAGTGTACCGACGATACAGAATTCATGATACCATAAGAGCAGAGGGCAAGATCGTTCCAGGAAACGCTTCTCAGCGTTATATTACACTTCTGCTGCTAGAGGCGTCAACAGGGCATCATAGCTGACGGTTGTGTTTGACCACGCTTTTTGGAGTCTGGCCTCCTTGAGCCCTAAGTCTGGGAGTACAACAGGGAGCAGTGTTATGACACCATCTTATTCCATATCAATAAGGAAAGAAGTTGCAAAGGAGACCAGGCTAGTGTGGTGTTCCACACTCTCTGTATTTAAGCAACTAATCATGACAGGAAACTCCACAGAAAACAAACCCAGACTGGAGTCTGGTTTATTTGCAGTGACATATCTGTTAGCAGCACTGACGTTTGATCAATCAGACTCCAAACTCAACTGTGTGCATGTGTGTGTGTGTGTGTGTGTGTGCAGTTGAGCAAACGGGGCTGTGAATCATAGACTGGCTTGGATGATGTGCTCTAATAGAAAGAAATGGCCTATAAATGCATAAAGCTGATCAAAACGGGTAGCAGCTAAAGATCACAAGTGGAAGTGTGATCACCAATCCTGCTGTGCTGCACTTCCTTCAAATGTGGGCGCATCTGATGCGTCACTTTCAGTGGCTCCGCAACAGTCTCCTTGCAGCCCACATCAACGTTCTGTACCCACCTTTGCCGTCCAGTGAAAAGAAGCTGGGCTGCTGGGCGTCACCCTGCACACCACTGACTGTAAAACAGGTAGCCATGAGCCTACTAAGAATAAACTGTCAATCCCTGACACTCTATCCAATAGAGCAGCTCACATTCAGCTTACAGTAGACAACATATGCTCGGACGCTATTAACACCCTCTCATGCCACTACATAGCTTCACTCTGCAACAGAGGGGCCAGGACAGCAGCGACATGAGGTTGCGGGAGAAATCCCTCGCAAACTCCGCCGTACGGGTTGCGCTGACATGAAGGCGGCGTGGAGGGAAGGAAGAACCAAGCGATGCTGTGGAAAGGCAAGGGTGTGACTAAGGTATAGGCAACACGCAAAAACCCCATTAAACTTCCGGAATCGTGCAAAGGACCATGCATGGCTGCTTCCACATGAAATATTTACCACCCTGATGTGCCGCAGACACACACGGTTTAGCCTCCCCCCCCTTTTTTTTTTCCTCAACTTGAAGGTTCTTTCCTATGGGCGACTCATCAATTTTAATTGGATCTGTGTCAGTGTGCGCATCATTCCACCTGACAGTGACGGGCAGCTCATCAATCTGCGTCCTGATGCTGAGGCATGTGAGATATGCTGTCAGTCAGCTGAAATCATAGCACATGTGTTCGATGAAGAAATCACTTAGAAGAAAAAACAAAACTCCAGGCTGTCATGGCATTTACTGCTTATAGTAGAACAATGCGTGCACTCATGGGCAACCCAGAGAAAACCATAGCCAGATAAACGAGTTTAAATGTTCTCTCCTTCACAGCAAAGGTAAGGTGGTGTCAGGAAAGCAGCGCCTCTTTACGTCTCTTTAATGCACCCTATTTGTGTGATGTGATGTGAAAAAACCCGCGCAGGGTCGTCCCTTTTCATTCTGCAGCAGTCTCATCTCTCCTCCTCTCTACTGAGATGTCACACACGCAGGCTCTCTCTGCCACTCACGGGATATTGGCATGTGCTGGGTCACTTGGCAGGGACTCCCTGCAGCACCTGCCTGGCCCCACGTTACTCGACTCATCTCTGAGCTCAGCAAATCACAGTCGGGCACAACTGCATCAGACAACAGGCTTTATGGGGTATTAGAAGGGCAAAACACTGAAAACATTTTTATAATTCATATTATTATAGGTGTGTAATGAGCAGAATAAGATTCTAATTAGAATCTAAATTTATTAAATATAATTTTGTGTAAATTAGCCAAGCCACATCTAACTTGTCCACATTTTATGTCTATGAGTGTTTGTCCATGTCAACTAATTGTTTCCATTTTGAACAAAATTTTTCTTTACACCTTCAGCTTTGCTTTGACTTGTACTTTTGGAAAGCTTGTTTGGAGTACCAGTGCTCTTAACTGATGGTAGTCCTCCAGATGACAGAATGCAACCGTTGCCACAGTTCAGACAAAAAAGGATGCCAATGTTGAATTTAAAAGATGATAAAATCCCGTTCTGTGGACAATCAATCCTTCTCCACTTGGCATGAAGAACTAAAATCAAGGAATGGTTTAAAACTTACACACACTTGCTTTTTATGACAGATCAGATGAGACGTTCAAAAACAGATTAAGTGGATAAAAATGAAGCTGCAGCCAGCAGAAAGAATAATCCTGTCTGAAAAAGAATATTTTAAAACTTGAATAGTTATTATCTTGGGGAAAAGGATATCAGCAGGTTTTGGTCGTGTTTAACAAATTATATTTGAAGATCACTTCACGATCAGAAAATCTTAAAAGTCTTTGAGAAAAGTCATTTTTCATCTATAAAATGTAGTTTTATATGTTTGCAAAGGCTAATTCTCCTCAGGTCACTGCACTGCACACAACCATGCATGTAGATATTTAGCTTTCCACTGCCATTTTTTTAAAGTTTTAAATGATGGTTAAAGGACAAACCACACTCACCCCAAACTTCATATAAGCATACATTTGTCCTAAATCTGATGATATTACTATTTTTCCCTTTTTCATACTTTTCATTTTAACTTTCAAGGCCACCGTGGGTATATCTGGGGGTTTTTTTTATTCTACAAATGCTACACGATATTTTTGCTCTAAAATTCAGCCCGTTGTTGGAATATGACACTCGGTGGGATAAATCAGGTCGTAGGCCAACAGAAGGCAAGTTCAAGAGCTGATGTGGAAATGTGCACGGTTTCCATTTCTGTCAGTCACAGTCAGCCGGGGTAAAGTTGCTTCAGAGCACCATCAGTCTCAGATGGCAGCAAGTCCATGGCAGGGGGAAGAAACACTGCCCTCTATCAGCGGTTCTCGTTTCTGCCCACACACACACACACACACACACACACACACACACACACACACACACACACGCACACACACACACACACACACAGAAAGAGGAGAAAGCACAAGCATGCGTGTGGAGCGAGCACGTGTCGATGACTCGGAAGTTCACTCCGTGCCTTCCTCTTCCGTCAGAGACAGTGTGAAACAGAGGAAACACAAAGATCAGACTGTGCTCCAGGTTGTGCTGGAAGCTCAGCTGTGCGCCGAATTTACTGGAGATGTTTTGTTCTGTTTGTGGGTGGTGGTGGGGGGGTGGGGCGGGGTTTTTTCCAACTTCCGCTACATACAGCACATATGGAAGAGGGTGGAAAAGGCCTCTCCTAATGGGTTCGTGAAGAGGATAGGTTCCGAAGGGGCTGTGCCTGTGACACACACGGACAGCCCACTCTGCGCTTTTTGCCTTGAACAGAGAAAATGAACGTTTAAGGCCTTCAACAGTTTGTGACAGCTTTACATGAGGATTCTATTAAAGCACCTTACTCAACTATGTATTCGGTGTCACATAAATTTAGTACTCTGACTGCCACGCCAGCTGTGGCGGGAGCCACCAGCGCAGGCCACGCTCCGGCTACAATGACAGGGTCGTCACGTTAACCGAAATTTAGAACAGATTAAAAAAGTAGTCATGGTGACATCATTCTGATATTAGATATTATAATGACACCCCGAAGAACAAATTTATTTTTTTCTTCAGACAGTTTCCACCTCTGTGGTGTCCTGTCCACTTCAGGACATCGGTTTGAATTATTTCAGCCTCCATCATTTAAGCTCTTCTCCAATAAGTAAGGAAAACACAACAAAAACGGTTGTTTCCATGGCAACATAGAAAATCTATCCTGGTAGCGTTGGATGCGAAAAAGCATCGTGAATGCCTGCTAAAGCACACATAGAGCCACTTTGCACTTGCACACACGCACACACACACACACACACACACACACACACACACACACACGCACACACAAACTCAGCCACTTGATCTGTGCTTCATTATCTTGCTCAAGGACGTGTGTATCCTGGATTTAAAATCCCTAACGTCGAATATAACACACAAAGAAGACGACCCTCCTTGTTGGTTGTGTGTGTTGCAAATCCATCCTGGGCTCCTTATGCTTGGTTGGCTTAGCTCGACACAGCCCTCTATGCTACACTGAGCACTCGTCAGTCACCATCTTCTGCGTCCCCTGACCCTCTGACATTTGACACATCGACGCAGAGCCTCAAGACTGGTTTAGTCCGTTCCTGCCTTACTTTATCCACGTTATATTAACCCTAAGTCAAGCCACAGTAATGCATTAGTGAAGTTTAATGGGGAAAAAAACAACAAAAACCCACAAATTAAATGAGATCAGGCGCCAGATTCGGTTTAAAGCCTGGGTTCAATGCTTTCATTTTCAGTTCAGTTATGGCTTTTGATAACAGGAGTCTCTTTCCAATAAACAGACCGTCTTGAATCATCTTCACTGTGGGCTGCTGCTTTCCTCAGTGTGCCGCTCATCGGTTATTTGTGTCTGTGGGACTTATGTCTTCAAATCCCTGTTTGCCATTAAATGAGAAGTGATGGTAACATGCAAATCAGCCCTCTGTTGCTGTTCGCTGACATGGAGGCTTGTAGAATGATTTGACAAACACCATTAGCTCTTAGAAGCTTTCCACCATCCACAAAACTTATTGGGAGCATATTTATAGTCTCTTTTCTGTTGTGGAAGGCTAATTTTCACTCTGATATCATCACAATGGCGTGCATGTGTCAGCGGAGCCTGTAAATTACGTGATGCCTGTTGTTAAGAGCATCTGGTGAAGCATCAAATCATATTATGTGAGTTCAATGCCACATGTCCTGGACCACACGTTATCAAGATGCTATATGTCGCTTTCCACGATCACGCCTTCCGTGGTGCATCTTACAGCAACTGAGTTACACCTCTTATTCTGAAAATAACACAGCATCAAAATGCAGGCATGTGTTGAGTAAAATACGACTTACAACAACTGGACTCGTGGAAGGCTTTTATTACTAAGTTATGTATTATAATATTATTTAGCACAGTGAGCCAGAATACCTAAAGCAGTGGGGAGAAGCCATAGCCAAAAAAAATACAAGTAAATTAGAAATGAATGCTAATATCGTTTTTTTAAATTATTATTATTTCTATAAATTTCTTCCCTATTTCTTTAATACATTGTTTTAACTCGACAAAACAGTAAACCAGAAAAAAATGCACCACAACACTGATATCACACTAGATTTAAATATAACGTTCCTAAATTTAACACACACATTTCTTGTCATTTGTTGTTAGATAAATAAATACACCAACAGCTTGGTTCAAAATATTTGAATGATGAAGAACTATAACTCAAGTGTGAAACTTTGGGATAAGTGTGTCCTTAAACACAGCAGGAGCTCCAAAGAATTAATCAGACGGCGAGAAATATATAAAGGCTGATGATTGACCAGAAAATACTTGAGACGGTTTAACCTGGATGAAGGTTTCAGCCAACAGCGGTCCCAGTTTTAGACAGCAACTCTATATGCCTGTTACAGTTGGTTATCATCATAGTCTTCACCTGTTCAAGACTCATCACAGCTTTAAAGCGCCACTGGTTTGAGTTAAAATGGGACAAGGACAGTTGTGTCTACGGGGAGAATACCACTTGCTGTGTGTCTCAGCCTTCCAAGGAGAACCATGCCCTTGGGTGTCCACACTGACTTTAGAAACACTTAAATTCACATCAGGCATTAATCTTTGATTGGCCATAAGTCTGCCACGTCTCTGGTGTCTGTAAGCTGTGCGTGATCACATATGCAGCATATATGCACAACCCTACCTGCTATAAATACGCTTCGCACACGGACTGGAGGGAATACAGAAAATGAAAATGAGAAAGACCAGCTGTTTCATCTACAGTTTCTGCCCCGACAAACCACATGACTCAAAATCACGGCTTACGAATCAGCGAAGATTCACATGCAGTAAATTACAGTTGCAAAACTTTATCAATTTAACTTCAAGCATGTTAAAAAAGAGAATAATATTATTAGAAATGCTGATCTCGAAATATCAACCAAGATCAACCTTTCTAAGTCCAGTTGCCTACAAAATCTAAACTTGGATAACTGACCTGGATGAATGAGAACCTTCACAGACATTATTAGAAATGGCTCAACAGCCTACGCCTCTCACCTGTAGCCTGCACCTCACAATTTCTCTCATCAGCATGAATTAATTACTAATAGCAACCTGCAGGTGAGGTGTAATTGTGAGGTCACAGATGTTGACACAGGCAGATGAACACCTGTGTCACCGCCTGGCACCAAGATTTGTGCCACGCCGGTGATAACAGACCCAAAACATGTCACTGTTCCAGCTGAGCCAATCTCTGAGCACCAAATACATTTAGTTATCATTTCTATAGATTTTGAATTAGAAGCGCTGCAGTCTTACTCATCGCAGCCACACCCCAAACACCTCCTCGCTGCTGCTCCGGAGAGCAGACCATCAGATTCCTCAACTCCTGGTTGCAACAGGTTAGGGAGGAATGTGAGACGAGGGGTTACGGAGAAACGAATCTGTACGGTTGCTGCCGCGATACAGAGAGGAGGAGGGAGGGGGATCCGAACTGAGAGCTTTAACAGCAGCCCCACAGCTTAGACACACAATGAATTAACAATGCTCTCACATCTTATCTCACCGCTCCCTGCAGCTACACACGCTGTTGCACTGGCAACTCTGTTATCACTTTGGGAGAATATGCACTACTCCAGTCTAGTGACAGATTTAATCATTGTTGTGCAAATCAAGAAAAAAGGAGAGAACAGCTGGAATCCATGTGCACTGGTATCAGGGCTGACAGCTATAGCACAAGATAAATAAACGTGTGTTTGTGGAAGTGCACGTTCTACCTTATTTTTAACAACCGACGGGTATTGTTGTAAACCGTTTGGGCTCAGACCAAAACAAAGAGTTGTAGAATATGAAGAATCAGCTCCCAAGCATGAATTTAAACAACACCAGAATAACTCAGCTTTCCAGCTCAGACTTGCATATGGGAAACACGCAGCATTGTTTCCCCACAAAACTTTAGGCAGAAACAGGTGAGGAGACACACAAGGAGTCAGGAGGAAGAGGAAGTGGGGGTTTAAAGGAAGTAAAGCCCTTGGACCCGACAGAAAACAAAACCGGAGCAGGAGGGGTTCCCCTACACACCCAACATCAACTGGGGAGTCTGAATGGAGTCAGAGAGGATCAGCTGATCGATACCGAGATATTCTTTATTCACTGCCGTGATTCAATATTCACAACAGCTCAACTTACACATCTGCCGCTGTGGTGCAATGCAGATGTTTACACCCATATCCCCGTTTGTTTCTTTTCACGAGGTCCTTAATGCTGATTCACCAACCTATAATAAGCTGCACAGATTTATATAAAGAGAACAAAAGAGTGCTGCGTGTGTTTATGGCCATGAAACCTAATGGAGTGTAAGACAAGATTTAGCAACGGGGAAGAAATTTATCACCCATTTATTTTAACTGGTGCATGAATCAAACCTATAGGCAGATAAATAAAAAGAGGAAATGCCTGTTTTTGTTCAGAATAAATCGTTTCTTTTTGTCGCACAATAACAAGCAGTCATTCAGTCTTTCGACAGCATTCAGCAATAAAGTTGTATAGCATGTGAGGGCTAATACCAGATAATATAAATTCAGACCCACTTTCTTCACCAGCTGCACATCGACAGACATGCATCTACATATTTCGTTTGAGTTTAGACGGTATAAAGAGAAAACCGACAGTTATAAATCTATTATTATCATTCTTCTAACAAAGTTTAGAAAATTAACTTCAAAAATTATTAAAAATTATTCTGCCTTTTGGACTTCTTATATTTTCCTCATCGTTCATTATTTTGACTTTTTATTGTCCCTAATGATTTAGTAGTTTACGTATTTAGGCAGTTTACAGAGCAAATTTTGACATTCTTAATAAAATAACAAAGAAATTGTATTATTCACTATCATGAAAATGAATTAAATATTTGTCTGCTTTTGAAACTTAAGCTGTATCGTATTAAATTAATTTAATCAAGCACAATCAAATTATCAAAATAAACTAATAATTTCTGCAACTGGATGCCCTGTGATTAATTAATTGTGATTGTATTGTGGATAATTGTGCTGCAGTTTTCATGAGTTTCAAACTTCTTAGTTGCCAACAGACAAAATCAGAAAGTTTATTTGCTGCAGCTAAAATTACTTCTGCCCCATTATCATGAAAAGTGACACTTTTCAGTCAATGTAAGTTCTAAAATGAAGCATGTAAATCAAATGAAATAAGTAATTACAAAATAATTACAGTTCCTAGCTTTTATAGAAAAATATTGTAAAAAGGCCCAAATTAAAATTAGGTTTTAAGTAAATATAATTAGTAAATATAATTAGAGATGTTATGAACAATATAAATTTGTGCCTGCATTAAATAAACAAATGCTGATCTAAACTTCTAAATATACCAACACTAAATATAATCTGTTTTGGGGCATTTTCATGAATTCTGTTTACATTCATCAACATTAAAAAAAAAAAACACAACAAGGCTTAATTTCAATAATCTCCACCTCTACAATTTAAGGCTAATATAATAAACAGTAACACATTAAAACTCTTAGCTTCAAAATTAATTAAAATAGTTCTGCTTTTACAAACGTTTGTCGACATCGCGAGACGTTTCAAACCTCGCGTGATTCACGTAAAAACGCTTCTGCTTCGTGTCTTAGCGAGAACACCTGTATGTGTCGTACCCCGCTCAAACTCAAACATATGGCAAACGTTTCACTTTAAAGGCCCTGCTGGAAACGTGCACACACGTCCGGCAGCTGATTGGACACATGCGAGCAGACGTTTGGAAATTCGCTCCACTTGATTCCGCCTATGGCCACGAAGAGTGCAGGGCCATCATGGCAGCCATTATGAGGCTCTCCTAACATTGCTATGGCCTACGTGCACAACTGTAGGGAGTGGCGCATGCTTTTACATCATGTTGCCTTACAGTTGCCCCCCAAAAAACGCTTTCAGACCGACTCATGTTGCGGTAAAACAAAGCAGCAGACATCAGAAAACAGAGTTTTGTTTTTTTGGTTTGTTTGTTTTCCCAGAGTAACACGCAGTCACAAAACGAGGGAGGGCGAGAGCTGAAAGCAGAAAGTCTAGCTTGCACTGAAGATGGTGGGTGGGGGGTGGGCTGGGAGCACGTAAAGTATGGGTCACGTGTTCCTCCACGAGGCTCTTGAATATTTACCTTTTTGTCATGGGAGATGGTGTAGCATGAAAATACGCTGACGTTGAGGGCGTAGTACTGACAGCAAATACGCGAGCAGTAAGGTAGAGGGGCGAAGATATTGTTTTATTTGAACGCAATTAAACGCTGAATCTGTATTGGACAAATAAAAATACACAATGAAATCGGGCAAATACACATTTTCCTGGCAAAACTATTTTTTCCACGCGTGTGCATACAGTAAGAGCACTGAACTGATTGGTATGCAACGTCGCGTGCATTTGCAGTGGTACTGCTAAGTTTATCGCCAACGTTCACTCAGTTGAGTTAGAAAATCAGTTTAATTAAACATCTGCTGTTGTCTGCGCGAAAGTCTGTCATAAACCGGCGTTACAGAACCAATTAAGCAGTTGTTACATGTACACACTGACTCTGACTCCATGTTTAATGGTGGAGCAGGCCTCGCTGCAGAAGTAGCGATATGGCAGCAGCCATCGTGTGTTATCCACATGCGGCGATCAAACTCTTTGTTTAGTACGTTTTCCCTTTTGTTTAATCGCAGCGCCATTACGTTTGAATTGACAGAAACCGAAGCAACCCGCAATCGAGCTACAAAAGTCACAGCAGACCGGAAAAAAAACGGGGAAAGCGCCTTGCTATATTTCATAGCGGAAGCACACAGGTCATACAGTCTGCCATGGGGCACAGTATAGGCGTAGGACACTGCGTGTGTGTGTGTGTGTGTGTGTGTGTGTGTGTGTGTGTGTGTGTGTGTGTGTGTGTGTGTGTGTGTGTGTGTGTGTGACAGTGTGTGTGAGGGAGAAAGAGAGAGAGAGACTGTAGGCCTACCTTAGTTTTTTGGGAACAGAGTAGTCTACTTCTATCACCTTGCCATGTAATTCAACTTTACCTGTAGGGACGAAAGTTGATAGTGTAACATTAGCTGCGTGTTATAAGAGCAACAAGCCAACCTGGTAGGCCGGCAACAGCAACTCTTTCAATCACTTCTGCAAGTAGGTGCGTCTCCATTCAAACGACACACCAGCACAAAAAAGTACATTAACGCACCCGGAGCACGGTGCAATTACGAAAACCCCTGTTTATCATAAAAGGGCCGCCGTGGGACATTTTCTAGGGTCACAACACGAACGATCGGCGCCAAAATTTAGTATGTTAAGCGTTTATAGTATGGGGAAATGGGCAGCCATGCTTTCCACTCCCACAACCCTCACAGTGCAATGAGGGGTGTTTTTTTTTTTTTCCTTTTTTTTCTGTTCTCAAGAATGCAATATCAAAAGAAAGGATGGTTGGAAAGGAGAAATGCTTGTACTGTTTCAATTTCTACCTCGTGTCTTCTAAATATCCGCGTTGACCCAGCCGGGGGTGAATATTGAAGCGCTTCTCGGCGAATCTTCTCCGCGGCTTTTGGTTACTATTAGAGTGGCCTGGCGCAGCACGGAATTAGCGTCTCACCTCGTCCCCCCTTAGCTACCTGTTTATTAGCTCTTTCCTCCGGACCCCCGTGACCCACCTCCAAGACACCTCGTAAAAACATAGCCGGGCACCAGAGGAACACGGTCCTGGCAAGTTTTCCGCGATCGCGTCGCTCTGCTCTCTCCAATAAAATCAAGATAAAAAATAAGTGAAAAATAATTATGCCTACCCGAACCATCAGACCATCCCATACATTCCAGCGGGTAATTGCAAAGTAGCACCCACACTATCGGAATCTCCCAGAAACACACGTAAATACACGTTAATTGCCTCACGACGGCATTGTGTTATAGGCAACCGTGCGTTAAAGCCCCAAGTGCGTCCTGTGATCGATAGTTTATCCAATTTGTTTTTTGGAGCGTGCTGTGGCAGTGCATTCGTCTAAACTCCGTTGACACACGTTTGTGATCTCAAACACTGTCCCGAGCAGAGGATAAAAACCACAATCAGTAATTATTTCTCACGTTTTTTGGCCACGTCGGGTTATTGGATTAAAAGAAATCGACCCGATCCTGCAGTTTTGAGCCGCCGTGAATTTCCCACTGTCACCAGCAGCATCACTTATCAAATCCACACTTACCAGAAAGACTCTCTATAGCCTTTATGGCCGAGTTCTGGTCGGGGAAGTCCACAAAAGCATAGCCGGATTTTAGCAGGACCTGGTCGGGCACTGGAAGGTTGCTCTCCCCGAAGCACTGCTTCAAGTCCTCGACGGTGACCGAAGGACTTAAATTCCCAACATATAGTTTGTTCATGTTCTGAAACGCACCCAAAAAAATCTCGAGGGTTTAGATATCAGATCTCCAAAGAGCGGCGATGTGCAAAGAAGTAGAAAAATAAAATGAAATAGAAAATTGTATAAATCTACTCGGATATATATATATTGTTTTCAATTAACAAAAAAAAGCACCAATTACCCCCCCAGAAATTTACTGAACTATCAGCGACCCCCCCAGCACCAACTCCGGTCCTGGTCTAACTCTTTTAACAGGGACTGAGGGGAAAGTGTCGTTACGACGCTACTCTGGAACCAACAAGCACCGCCTCTCAATAAAATCGCCCTTAAAATTACAAGAAAGGAAAAACACACACACACACACACACTTTGGAGGTGCATGTGGAATCTATGGCATAGAAAGTGCATGAGGCTGCGGGGGCGGTTTGATGATCTGTAGATACATTTAAAAAAGTGATTGGTTTAAAGGAGCAGGGGTAGTACATTTCATCAACCATCATAAGAGCCGGGGCTCTGGTCCCTGCAGGCTGAGCACGGCTGAACGACAGCTACTGTATCGGGTCCATGGTTTTGTAATTGCTGATCCCAAACTGATTCAAAATATGGATTTTACGAGTCGAGGTGGCACGTATGGAGCCCAGTTTGGGGTAATATTCTGAAAAGCAAAATTATACTAATCCCGGTTTAATAATATTCACAATTACACCAAATGCGCACAACAAAGGTCGGTATTTCAAAAATACTGAAAGTGAAAGCTTAAAGACAGCCAGTCCGGTATTCTCCCTCTGGTGTTTTAATCCGGACCAGGGCAGTGTTTCAGGCCACGATCCTGCAACTTCAGCAGAACTGGAATATTGTCATTTTGAATTTCTACCTGTGACCGCTGTCCGTGCCCCCAGCTGTGAAACTGAGGAAAACGGTTATTTTTCAATGATTCAACGCGGAGCAGCTCCAAGGCCCCTCGTTCTAAACAGTGCGTTCATGCGGCGCCACCCGAGCACCGTCACCATGTGACATATTGCCGTGCGCGTACGAAGGTGCCTGCAGATGGGTGTGTTTCATGGTTTCCAGTACCAAAGCTGAAATGTAGGGGAAGGGCTGCGGACATGCAGCAGACCGTGCTCACGCATGGGTGTGTGGTCTTGTACCTACGCTGGCTACCAGGAGGAGGAGCCTGCAGCCTACATCAGCAGTGCTTGTGCGTGTGATCGGGCCTGCGCCTCGGAACATTGCTGCCACCCTACTGTAGTGGAGGGAGGGTGCCAGCAGCGGCAGCCGTCGCTGCTCTCCTTGTTTACGTCTGTGTGAGAGCGCAGGAATGTCCAAACCATGGACTATTTACAAAACAGCCCTTTGGTTGCTTTCCCCCGATGACATGCTAACACGGTTGTTGCAGGAAAATGCTAAAAATGGTTCTTTAAAAAAAAAAAAAAAAAAACAGGCCAAAAATGATTCCATTCTACTTTTCTGCTTTAAGATGGTACAAAAGTTAATCCGTTCACGTCAACATGAACACTACCCCAGTGTTCTTTCCCTGTTGCTGTGTATATATTTCAAACATTAAGGTATTAACTGAAGGAAAAAAATAACTTGCAGGTAAAAGTTTGTATTAATTAGCAGAAATGTGTGAAGAGGTACCAATGTTTCACAAGTGGAGTGCATACCATGTTTCAAGGCTAAATTCTTGCCAAAGCGGACCAACATGGACCCCAGCAGGAAAGCAGAATGACTCCAAATACGCCGCCTCCTTTAAGATTCTATTGTTATCAGTTGAATGTAATTGGTTTCACTAGTGTGAATGGATGTAGGGTTTTATTGTTCAGTCGATTTCATCACTTCCATCTAAAATGCACCTCCCAGCCCTCTTTCAACTGCAGGAACTTTCATCATTTAGCTGGGATTTGAAAAATCTTCAGCATGTTTCTACCACACGTTTCCATGGAAAAGCTTCCTTCTCACTCCAAAGTTTCCCTGGAAAAAGTACCTAGCAGGAGGTGACTCCCTGGAATTCCTGAGGGGCGGGGCCATGCTGAAAAAAGCGGATTTGTTTTCCCAAGAAAATGAATTCCTGCTAACAAAAAATTCCCGAGAATGCTTTTACTGCACCTCCCTTCTTGTTCAAGGTAAACAGCCAATCAGGCTGTACTTAGCTCACAGGTGAGATGTTCAAAGGTGACCAGCATGGGACACACTGAGCTAACTGGCTCAGGGGCTCCCAGTGAGGCTCCCAGTGGGGCTCCCAGTGGGTAGGTGTGTAAAGAGCTTTCATCCTGTAATGAATGACACAAGCCAAAAGTGGGAGAAAAAAACCACACATCTTCCCTTTAATCTGTTCATAGAAAAATTCACTAGAATTTTAAAAAAAAATCAATTTACGATAGATATTACCATTATATACAAAATAATGGAGGGAAATGACAACAATTAACAGCAGATGTCAGAGAATGTTTCTTGAGGAATAGATGATCTGCGGTGAAATCTATCACACCACCCAGACACGTTTCACCTTTGTGCTTATACCTGCTCTGTTGCAAAGTTAATAGTAACCTGCAAAACAAAAGCAACAATTATTCAAAAAAACCTGTATTCACAAATATCTGGTGGATTCTTTATTTTTATGTACGTTGTGAGAACTTGTGAGGGGAATGAGATCGTGACCTAAACCTAAAAGCCCCTCTGTGGTATATTATTATTCAAATACATACATTGTACATACACACCTAAAGGATTTCTATATACTGTACTCACCTGTATGATCTGTTGTATCCCCTGTCATCATTATGGTGGTAGCCTCTGTCGTATCCGCCATCACACCAATGAGAGTCACATGTGGGACCCCAAGAATCACCTCTGCCGCTACTAAATATACATTACAAATGAGAATGTTTTTACCTCATATAAGCTTTTAATTCAGCCAATCAACAATTCACTACCACCACCTTGTGATTATTCTGGGAATGTTGTGTAATATATGTATGAAATAATGCTGGTGACCACCAAAAAAGCATTTACTCACAAGTTATTTGGAAACTATCTAACTATCTAAATGACGAACAGTGTCTTTAACATGTCTTACAATGTACGCTGACCCATATTGATTCCAGAGGTGGGAGAGCGGAGTCTATTGGTGGCGGAGTAGTCCACACGGATCTTACGACCATTCAGCTCCATGCCGTTCGCTCGTTCCTTTGCCTGAAAAAAAAAGGCAAAATCTCTTTAAACCTGAGTACGCCGACAACAAGGCCGTAATTAATATTCATCAGCCATTACCTCTGTGGCATCATCAATTTTCTCAAAGTAAACGAAGCCGTAACCCATGCAATGCTTCAACCGTCTGTTCCACACCAAGCAGACGTCAGACAGTGGCCCATATTGAGAGAAGACTTCTCTGAGATCCTTCTCTGTGGTGCTCGTGCTCAGGCCAAACACTCCCAGGCAGGAGTTTAGACCCTTAGATAGTTTAGTCTGCAATTTTCAAGCCATTAGGGCTGTAATCACATCCAGTCGTATAATTTGATGCAACAAATCATTGCAATAGTTACTCAATATCTTTCACAATTGCCTCTACTACTGAAGAGGTTCCAGGTCTCTGTTTAAGATTCGAGGTAGAGTATGACCTCTCACCCCGCCGAAGCCATTCGTGTACTTACACGGTTGCTGATGTGCCGACAGGACCTATAGCAGGAGTGTGACTGGCGACGGCATCTGCGGAGGCAAGAACACTTCAATGCTCATCCCATCTCTGGGTCTGTTCACAGTAAACTGCTCAAAACTGCTTCCTCATATATCTTCTGAGTAAAATGGCAGATTTATCACTCACTCACAGAGGTTTGGATCTGAAGCGGGAGTGGAGAGAGAACGGGCACACAGAACGGGCATGCGAGTGAGCCGGAGGGCGGTTGGCAGATTTCACGGAGCCCTGAGGACTCGCGCTTTTGGATGCAGAGCGAACCTCCTAAGTGAACCACACACAGACACACACAGACACACACAGACACACACAGACACACACAGACACACACAGACACAC